>JACEFZ010014003.1:0-16501 GCA_014155875.1 Cepaea nemoralis | reverse complement strand
CACTGGAGAAAATCATCAACTGAAGCAAATAAAAGATTTCATGGTTGAACCCCAAAACTGTAAAATTTACTTCTCATTCTTGACCAGGGGACATAAATTACAAGTACCGCAGAAGTTGGAGTGGGTTTACCTGATGACGAGGGACACTGGTAATAGGGAAAGCTAAGCCACACGGAAACATCAGTCTGGTGTACTCTTCAATAGTGGCCTTTACTAGAAACTGTAGCATGTGTATAGACTTTAATTACTCGTAAGTTCAAAGTGAGCAAACAATAAACATTTAAAATACCCCTTTACAGGGCAAAACGTCCATTTGCGGCCGATCGCTTAAACAAGCAGATCGTCTGAAACCGCCCGATACTATTATGCATTGTAAAAACGAGATCTCTCGGTTTTCCGACACTTTCGCTTTCGCCGATAGCTTGAGAACATGGCCGCCATTTGAAGCGCCTACTATGAATTTGAACAAACTTTTACAGACTTTTTTTGATAGTTTTCGAGGTTTTTACGCTTAGTTTTTCAAAATGGATTTCGGCGATTCTTCAAGTGATAGCCGAGATTTCGCTAGGTTCAATTTAAGTGACATTAAAGGGCACGAAGTTGACTATTAACCGCAGCTAGATATCAGTGAAAAGCGTTACTTTGCATTAGCAGTCTGAGTCGGACTTTATAGAAAGTGATCATGATTCTGAAAATGTGTTTGTAAATTGCCGTATAAATGTATTTCGTAAATATTTGTGTTCATATATGGATTACCGACAAAAATCACGTGCGTAACATATTCTGCATGCTTTTCCCTTCATTGTGTTGTTTATTTAACTAAAATCGGTTGACTAACATCTTATTTGTGATGTTTTTACTAACGCAACCCGAAATTTTACCGAACCTGAAAAAATCTTGCCCATTCAGGGCTAAAACATGGACGTGCATCTGCCCTGTAAAGGGTTAAAAAGCAAATTATCATCAGATGGAAGAGTAGCAGCTGAAACTGATCATAAATGCACAAAAGTAAATCAAATTACTGGAAACATGTCACTAATATAACAGAACACATAACAAATCACACAAAAAGAGTGCTGTTCAATAATCACTCTACCACTATTATGCTATCTGTGTGTACTGTATTTATACCAGTAATATCCGTTCAACCCTTCAGTGTTATAATTGCAATTAATATCAAATTTGGACCTAACAACAAACAAGGAGCCTTTGAGTCAGATTTCTTGTCTGACAACATCTGGGCAGTCTTGGAGCATGTGCTCTGGAGTTTTCTTTGGTGCTCCAAACCTACTAGTCAGTGAGACCCACTCAGTGAAAGTGTGCTCTGAGCTTAGGGTGCCCAGTTATGTCTAAAAATTCTGATCTGTGTGTCTCTGTCTTGCTTACTGATGCTGTCATGTTCCGATCTGTGGTTATCATTTTTCTTCTCTCCAATGCATCTTACTACGAAGGCCATGGCCTCATTTTAGGACTGTCATTCAGTTCACAAGTGCAATTCCTTCTAAGACCCCTAGGGTTCATCGTTGTGGCTGCAGAGTTCATGCTCTAAGCGACACTTTCGGCAGGCCTCTACGAAAACAAGACCAAGTAAGATGTGATCAAACCCGGCGCAATGAATCCAATCCTCTTGCCTTGTAATCCCATTACTAGCACTGGTAGATAGATAAGTTTAAACTGGTAAATGACATGTGCCAAATATAACAGAGAAATGACAAAATGCTGACCTTTGTTCCTTGTAGTTCTAAACAATCTTTCTTGACTTTGCTGAGGTCAGATCTCAAAGATTCTGCGACTGTTTCGGCATGCAGCAGCCTTCCCTTCAATATACACTGGGGAATGTATCAAACTATAACAGATCCATACCCAGTTATAATCACAACCATTTAGTGAATACTTTGCAGAACATGTCCTGTGTCCACTTTTGTGTTGACTAACCACCACCTTGTCTTTCTGAAAACATGCCTTCCCTTCCTGATCTTTCCACTGTGGCATTTCATATGGTTAAAATATTTTATTTTCCAAGACATGATGATCTATAAGAGTCATTTTTGTTTAAAGTTCAGATCTTGTAGAATGTCTGTATTATTATTATTATTCAATCAATCAGTTGCCATCTCCACAATGAAGGTTGGCTGCAATAGATCTCCAACACTATCTGTCTCTTGCCTTGATTTTACATTCTGTCAGGCTGCTTTTCATCCATTTTTTGATGTTATTTTCCCACTTATATAGTTGTCTACCTCTTGCCTTCAGCCTTATCCTCCCCTCCAGTATGGTTTTAATAAGAATGTTATGTCTTTTAACGTGGCTGAAATATTTCACTTGCCTCTTTTTTATTTCTTTCATCAACTCTCTTCTCATTTCCAGTTTTTCTAGAACCTGTGAATTTGATAGTTTTTGTTTCCATGAAATACAACATATTCTTCTGTATATCTTCTTGATCAATGGTATTCACAGAATGTTTCTGTAACACTAAGTTCAAAAGCCTCATACACAGATAAATGTCAGTACAGAACTGGGGTTCAGAATGCTCCCCAAACACTTGTTTCAGGACAGCGAACTCAAAGAGATCTCCCCATCAGGCGTGGCCAAAGTGTGCTGAGCTGCAGCAGATGTTAAGAGTCTCTTGCACTGAACTTGAGAAGATGCTGGACTGTATCCTAGACAAAGAGGTTAAGGATGTAGTATGCCCAATTTCTGAACAGTAAGAAGAAGAGCTTCGATCTCCTCGCATACATCACACAAGGACAATATCAGCACAGTGCACCAATTTCATAGCACCAATGAGTTTTATACAAGTGGTGGGGGGTACGGGGTGTCAGGCATTGGTAGCACCTTTGGTAAGGATGGCTCTCATGTCCTTTCAGGACCCATCCCCCACTGGTCCAAGTCTGACACCCAGCTCGTGCCTGTGGCTCCTAGTAGCTGTCAGCATGCGACAGCGGCCACCCCCCGGGCAACAGCTGTGAGAGGCTGGCTAAACCAGGCATGGGTATCCGATTTGGTGTCAAACCAAGAGGTAAACTAGGGTATGCCTACCCAGCATGTGAAGACAGGATTCGGCAGACTGCGCGGAAGAAATCATTCCTGATTCAACGGGCAAGACGGCGTTTACCTGCAAAGCGTTGTGGAACGTAATGAGCACGGCAAGGCACGTAGAGCGCCCTGGTCATCCACTGCACCTGTATTCGTCTCCAATCGTCTCGACTTGTCTTGCCACTGGACTCAGATGGACTCAGGCGAGAGAGTGAGGTCGACGAATTGCGCAACTCTTCCTCACTTTAATCCAAGTCATCGCGCAAGTCATTCTTCATCCAACGTCACATATCACCTTCAAGCCCTGTGGCGATGGGCGAGCGGCAAAGCGGCAGGCGTGGGTACGCTGGCAGCCGTAGTCGCAGACCTGCACACAGGCGGCTCAGGCCATATGGTCGTCTTCTACTGACCGGAGCAGCAGTGGGATTCGGCAGCCCCCTGAGCGACTGAGCAGCCCTCTATAGGAACACACTGCTCACCTCCATAGCATGAGGAAGGGGCTAGAAAAGGTGCCCTAAACATTGTCTGCTTCATCACTACCTAACCAGCTAGCCGCGGTTGGTGGGTACCCTAACTGCGGTCGACATACAAAGAAAGATAAAACAAGCAAAGCTAAAAGAGTAAACCATATTCCCTTAACAATTGGAACTTGGAATGTACGCACCCTACTTGACAGAGACGGCGCGTCGGGTCCAGAGAGACGAACAGCACTGATTGGGAGAGAGCTGGGCAGGTACAACATCGACATTGCAGCCTTGAGCGAGACACGACTTGCAGAAGAAGGCCAAATCTGTGAAATTGGTGCCGGCTACACATTTTTCTGGAGTGGAAGGAAAAGCGAGGAAAGACGCCAATCCGGTGTGGGATTTGCCATTAAGTCGGCCCTGGTCGGCAAATTAGCTGGATTTCCAAAGGCTATAAACGACAGGCTCATGACCATGAAGTTGCCTCTGCTGAATGGAAGGAAGCACGCAACCATTGTGAGTGTCTACGCACCAACTATGACCAACGAAGATGATGTCAAGAACAAGTTCTATGAGGACCTGCACAATGTATTAACATCTGTTCCCAAAGGAGACAAACTTATACTCCTTGGGGATTTCAATGCCAGAGTAGGCACGGACACCACCTCTTGGAGTGGCATTATTGGAAAGCATGGAGTCGGAAATTGTAACAGCAATGGACTCCGCCTCCTTCAGACATGTGCCGAACATGATCTCCTGATTACGAACACAATTTTCCG
This sequence comes from Cepaea nemoralis, assembly GCA_014155875.1. NCBI lineage: Eukaryota > Metazoa > Mollusca > Gastropoda > Stylommatophora > Helicidae > Cepaea > Cepaea nemoralis. The sequence goes on along the minus strand of JACEFZ010014003.1, from coordinate 12,222 downwards.
TCTCCCCATGAGAAATAGGACATCGTGGATGCACCCTCGCTCGAAACACTGGCACCTCATTGACTATGTCATCGTCAGGAGGAGTGACAGACAAGACGTTCGAGTGACAAAATCCATGTGTGGTGCCGAATGTTGGACAGACCATCGTCTCATTGTCTCGAAAATGAACATCCACATCAGGCCACCACGGCGTCCTCAAGGGGCGAAAATGCAAACAAAGCTAAATGTCACCCGCCTAAACAGCAAGAAAATGCAGCAGTCGTTTGAAAATATGCTGGAAGACCGCCTCAAGCCCAATGCTGAAGCTAAACAGGATACAGAAACAGAATGGAGAGCCCTAAAGGACACAATTTACAACACTGCTATGGAAATCCTGGGTCCAGCCCCCCGAAAGCATAAAGACTGGTTTGATGAAAATTCCGAAGACATCAACCAATTGCTGGCCGAGAAACATCTTCTCCTCAAGGCACATTTGAATGACCCAAAGTCAACATAAAAAAAAGATGCTTTCAAGAACATTCAGAGAGTAGTGCAGCAGAAACTTCGGCACATGCGGGACTCCTGGCTGAGCAGCAAAGCTGATGAAATTCAGGGCTTTGCTGAGACATGATATGAAAAACTTCTACGACTCACTGAAAGCGGTCTATGGTCCTTCATCACCAGGCATAGTTCCCCTCCTCAGTGCAGACGGGGGAACATTGGTCACCGATAAGAAAGAAATCCTCCAACGCTGGGCAGAGCATTTCAGCAAAATCTTAAATGCAACTTCCTTCTTCGATGATGAAACCATCAACTGCCTTCCTCAAGTTCCCACCAATGAGACACTTGATGACCTGCCAACCATAGTGGAAATAAACAAAGCCATCCAGCAACTCTCCAGCGGCAAGGCACCTGGTCCTGACTCCATCCCAGCAGAGATATACAAGGCAGGTGGGCCGGTCCTAACAGAGCAGCTTCACCAAGTCTTCACAAACATATGGATGAACGAGACCATGCCACAAGATTTTAAGGACGCGTCAATAGTCCACCTTTACAAACGTAAAGGAAACCGCCAATCCTGTGACAACCACCGAGGCATCTCCTTGCTTTCAATTGCAGGGAAGATACTCGCCAGAATTCTTCTCAATCGCCTCACAGCCCATCTCGATCAAGGTCTTCTTCCTGAGAGTCAATGTGGCTTCAGAAAAGAACGTGGAACTGTTGACATGATTTTCGCTGCAAGGCAGCTGCAAGAGAAATGTCAGGAACAGAACTGCGAAATGTTCTCCACTTTCATTGACCTTACCAAGGCTTTTGATACAGTCAGCAGAGAAGGACTGTGGAAGATTATGGCAAAATATGGCTGTCCACGAAAGTTTGTCCAAATAGTGCGGCTATTTCATGACGGCATGCAGGCAAGAGTACAGGAAAATGGTGAACTGTCTGAACCCTTTCCTGTCACCAATGGAGTGAAGCAAGGATGTGTCCTGGCACCAACACTGTTCAGCCTCATGTTTTCAGCCATGTTGATGAATGCCTTCGAGAACGACGACATTGGAATAGACATCAACTACCGTATGGATGGAAAGTTATTCAATCTCAGAAGGCTGAAAGCTAAAACCAAAATTAACAGCGGCACCGTCAGAGAGCTCCTGTTTGCTGATGATTGCGCTCTATACGCCAACTCAGAGGCGGACATGCAACATAATGTTTCAGCTTTCTCACATGCCTGTGCCAACTTTGGGCTCAATATCAACTTGGAGAAGACTGTAGTTATGTACCAGCCAGCTCCAGGGAATAATCACACTGTGCCGAATATCAAAGTGAATGATCATAGACTAAGTGTTGTGGACAAATTCACCTATCTTGGCAGCACCGTGTCACAAGCTGCCACAATCGATGACGAAGTGAATGCAAGAATCTCCAAGGCCAGTGCAGCCTTTGGCAGACTGTACAAGAATGTATGGGACAGAACTGGAATAAGCCTGCAAACAAAGCTAAAAGTCTACAAAGCAGTTGTATTATCCACACTGCTATATGCTTGTGAAACCTGGACTGTTTATCAGCGACACGCTAGGAAATTAAACCACTTCCACACAGTCTGCCTAAGGAAGCTACTGAAGATTAAATGGCAAGACAAGATTCCAGACACTGAAGTCCTAGAAAGAGCATCCATGCCCAGTATCCACACTCTACTGATGAAGAATCAGATTCGCTGGGCTGGTCACTTGACTCGCATGCCAGATCACAGGCTCCCTAAACGAATTTTTTACAGCGAACTGCGTTGTGGTAAACGCTCCCAAGGTGGCCAGAGGAAACGTTTTAAAGACACTCTGAAAATTTCACTGAATGCTTTTGGAATTCATCATGACACCTGGGAGGCTGCAGCCAGAGACCGAAATTCGTGGCGTGCATCATTGCGCAAAGGTGCAGTCATATGTGAGGCAACCAGGACTGCAAGAGCTGTGAAGAAAAGGCAGGACAGAAAAACCACTGCAGGAAATCCTCCTCCAGAGACGTCAAGCATTCTTTGTCCACATTGTCAAAGAACATTTCGAGCCAAAATAGGCCTTATCAGCCATCTTAGAACCCACGGCTCCACACCTTCAACCCCACTGGATGAAATGAATGGTCATCATCATTCTTGATGGACAAACAACATACAAGTGGAGAAAAGGTAAAGGTAGTCCCACAGCAGACATTGCCTTCACGTATTCTGGGCTATGAAGTATGAGGTGAGGTGGTCAATTCTCTTTCTTATCTCCTTTCTTTGCAGACAATTTCCAGAAAATGTTGAAATTTGTATGGTTTTTAAGCGGACCATTTTGCGTTGATTTTGATGGTATGAGTTGACTGTTCAGAAAGCAATGGTAAACTACTGAGTGTAAAATTGCAGAGTAAATCACACAAACAGCCAATAAATGCTGGGGTTGAATGCACTGTCCTATAAAAGGACATGCAACTAGCTTTAACCCATTTTTAAAAGGCTGAGCTTACTGGAACAAATAATCATGCCACAGCAGTTTCCATGCAGCACACAGGCTAGAGTTTTTGTTGAAAGCCCTGTCTTAGCGAGGATTGAAGAAACATCCCAAAATGCATGAGGCAGATGTCTGACCTCTTAGTCACCAATTTCTGTGTTACTGGAGCCCTTATCGGAGGCAGCCAATTTTTGTGTTACTGGAGCCCTTATCGGAGGCAGCCAATTTTTGTGTTACTGGAGCCCTTATCGGAGGCAGCCAATTTTTGTGTTACTGGAGCCCTTATCGGAGGCAGCCAATTTTTGTGTTACTGGAGCCCTTATCGGAGTCAAAGAAATAGCAACATAGTAACCTACAATGCATGCCATAAAAGATAACTAAGGAGGGCTGGTCTTGGGGGCTGATTACTTCATCTCGCAGACAACAGAAGCTGCAAAATTCAAACAACCACGAACAAGTCCAAAGATAAGGAAAAGAGAACAACTCAGCCGAGCAAGAGGAAAGGAGGTTCTTCTAGAAGAGGTTTGGTGTGATGCTAAGAGATTCACAAGGAATCATGGACTTATTTTATTTAACCGAGGAAAATCTCCAGAATTACTGTCTGGAATTCTAGAACATGGGGAGGACATGGACCTAGCTGTCAGAAACAGCAAAAGATAGAACTGCTAAGCATGAATTGAGGGCCTACGCTTCAATGGAAGGTAACAGACAAAAGAAGATGATGAAGTCCAAGTAGTCACCATGTAGTGCACAGACTAGAATTTGTTTAAACAAAACCAAGCCTTACTGAGGCTCGAACACATATTCTGAGCCCCTCAACCACCCACTCAGTCACCAGGCCAAAATCCTAATACTAATTGTCAATCTGTGACACTTTATAAGATATATAAATGCAGTCAATCTGATAGTCATAAAGCATTTTACCATGGTCTCCTTGAGGTTCGCCCCCTCTATCAAGTCCTCTGGCAGGTCTCCAGTATCTCCTGTAGCCTCGCCATTTAATAACTGGAATGGGAACATGCAAAAATTGCAGAAACAGTGAATAACACTGGTTCAAAAACACCCAATGTTAATACAATACACATTATACAATACATAAGAGATAATTAGCTCTTCTTAATCTTTCCAGTGCTTATACTATCGTGTTTTCCCTGAAATTCAGACCTACAACTAAAATAAGCCCTAGCACAATTTTTCAGCATGCTTTTAATATAAATTAAAAAAAGAAAGTTAGTTGCATGTCCTTTACAGGACACAGCAGTCAACCCCAGCATTTTTTCTGCTGTTCATGATTCCTGGGCAAGTTTACGTTCAGTAGTTTGCCATTGCTTTCTGAACGACCGGCACCCATACCATTTCATAAATAACCCACACAGCTGTGGTTTGAACGCAGGTATGCAGAATTACTAACTGCGCCCATAACCACTGCGCCACGGAGCCAGTAGGTCTTATATTATTCTGTGAATTGATGATTCATGTCATTCTAGGCATCTGCCAAGAAATGTTTGCCAAGAAGCCATTGCTTTCCTTCTTTGTGGTGGCTATACTGGCCGGTTTAATATAAGACCTACCCCTAAAATAAGCCCTAGATAAGATCGAGATCGTCAGCTAGAATGAAGTTATTAAACGTGCAGTTTCATTCAAGTACTTTGTTGATGGCATGGACTTTTCTAAAAGCCAACTCTCCAACATGTTTGCCATGGATGAAACTGCAGTGTTTATGGATCTAGGATCTGAAACAACAACTGATCAGATGGAACTTGGGATTTTGAGAGTTATGACGATGTTCCAGAAGAAGATGATATGACTGTATTTGAGTAAATGCAGAATTTGTGTACATGAATAAATGCAGATCTTTATATATGAAAAGAAAAAAAAGACATCCCCCCGAAAATAAGCCCTAGTGCACTTTTTGAAGCTAAAATTAACAGAAGACCTGGTCTTATTTTCTGAGAAACACAGTATATATATATATATAGTGTGCACTTAAGTAAGGCACCTCCTTCCCTCTGCAACACCCTTAGGGCAAGCTGGAGTACCAATTTAGTGGTTGTGGAATAAGCTACAGAATAGCCAACAGATAGATACATAGTTTGTTATGGTCTGAAATTTGCAACAGTTGGCAGAGAATCTTTTCATTAAGACAGTGGCTACAGTCACAGACTAGTATGGTCTGAAGTACGGATGCATTTGTTCTTTTGTTTATCCAAGATATTCTTAGAATTTGTTTATAACATTTATATTCAATTGCATTTATGCACTGTTCAGCTCGTTTAGTATGTGTCAAGGTCCCACGGACGTATGTTGCAATGGGAAAGATGCATGCTCTTAAAAATCTAAATTTTGTAGTTCTATCTGTTCCACTCCACAATTTATTCAGTTGTTTTAGTCTTTGAAGAGCAACAGACATTTGTCTGTTAATTTCTTTCATTGTGTCACCATTGTTGGTAATCAATGACCAAAGATATTCAAAATTTCCACCACCTCCAATTTTTCCTCACCAACATATATTTCTTTCTCCTTAGAAGTTTTATCTGTATACATTATCTATTTAACCCTTTACTATGGAAAATAAATGCATGGCAACCTTCACCTTGGCTAATGGGACATGACAAAGTCTAGATGGATTTCGCCTGAAATGACAACACATAGACATGTTCAAACCCCTACTCACCAGATCATGAAGTTGAAACAACATCTGGTGAGTTTCCTTCAAAGTATCACAAATCTCAAAGTAACCAGAATCACCCATGGCATGATCACTTTCACAGGAAGTCACCATCACACCTGTGGGAAGGATACATTCATCATAAACTGTTAGGTTCACCATTACACCTGTGGCAAGGACACATTCATCATAAATTGTTAGGTTCATCATCACTAACACTGCCTGTGGCTTAGGAGCTGTGAGCACAGTTTCACAATACTCCAAACTGGGTTCAAAATCAGCCCCAGGTGCCTTGTGTTGGTTTTCACTATGGTACGTGTGTTGGCCGTTCGGAAAGCCATGGCAAAATACAACATGCCATGGAAAAATACAACATAAATTTGTCTAGAAAATCACAGTAAAGAAATGTTGTAGTTGACTGTGATGTCCTGTAGAGGATATGCAACAAAGTAACTCATCATCACTGCTTTAGTTTACTTCAACTGCTAGTATGCATTCCCAGCACCATCAATATAAGCCGTGATTATTCGTATTCAGGTGCTTCAGTCTGTGGGGCAGACACTGGCTATCATGTCTCTCCTATCCTCTCTATTTTCTGCTATTTCAATGAAGCTGATCTTGCTTATAATTATATGTTGCTGTTTAAGTTCTCCACATGCATTTGTCTCTGCTTCTGTTGCTTGGTAATTTCTAACATTTGGCTAATTTCTCAATGCCACCTGTTTTTGTAAATATGCTGCACAATTTCATTTGTCTTTTCCTTGTGGTGTTAATGAGTGATCTCATCTTGTTTCACCAGAGAAAGCTAAAGTGTGTGTATGTTAAACCTCTCAGTCCTGCCGACCTCCACATTAATTAACAACTATCTGGGACAGAAGGATTTATTACAAGTATATAGGTAGGACAGCATGGCCCAGTGGATAAGAATCCATCCATCCATCATGTGCCATGCCGGTAAGCGTGGGCAGTCATGTTTTGCCATCTCACTCGATCACCAGAGTCATGGATCAGCTCCGTGTTTCTGTCTCGACCATGCCACAAGGCCAAGCCATCCAGGTACTTGTTTCTAGGTCTTCCCCTGGGTCTGTTCCCCTCGATCTTACCAGTTGTCACCAAGTTCTCCAAATTCATTTCTTCTCATAACATGACCAAAAAATTGTGACTGTCTACGTCTAATGTCTCTAATCAGTTTACGATCTTCATTTGTTTCTTGATCATTTTCTACAGCTCCCACACCCCCACACCGGACAGTTGGACTAAAATGTTGACCTATTACCTTTGACCTGGGGACGTTAATTACAAGTGCCTCTGAAGTCAGAGTGGGTTAGCCTGGTAGCGAGGGACACTGTTAATAGATAAAGCTAATCCACATGTAAATTCAGTCCAGCACTAGTAGAAGTAGTGTGTATGGACTATGCTTGAGTTCAGAGCACAAAAGAAAGTATATCATGCATGTACAATGTAGCATGTTCCAGAAATAATTTCCTGCTATGGGGGTCTGTGGTCATAAAGAGCTATCACATTTTGTAGACCTGGATGTATGGAGTAATAGGTGGTCAATCTTTTCCTCACTTAGCAGACAACGAGACCAGGCATCAAAACCTTATCTAACCATGCTGATGACATTATCAGCAAGTTCCCTATCAACTTCACTAAGGGGCCACCTATAGTAGTAAAAATATATGGCAAATTGTTTGGTACAAGCTGAAGAAAATGATTAGCTTGTTTGTACTAAGTTTCTCAGATTGATACCTGCACCAACCTACTGTTCGACAAAAATGAAGAAGACTGATACCTTTCCGGGCTGCAGCACTCGATGAAAGCAATCCTTCCATGGAAGAAGGTGGATCACTGAGGTAGAGACTTGTACGAGGGCTGGTGTTATGGCTGGATGTCGGACTATTGTTGGCACTGGCTCCTTCCAACTCAGCACGACCCTCGAAGTCAACCCGCATGTCTGCAGTGGCACGACTTCCTTCACCTGGTACTCTTCTATCTGAGTAGTATGTGGACTCTTCTCTGTGCCTGGCGGGAAACAGGAGAAACTGACATCAAACAGAAGCAGAAGAGTCTACTAAATCAATCACACAAGGTGAGAAACATGAAAAACTGACACCAAATGGAAACAAAGAAGTCTACTAAATCAATCAGACATGGTGAGAAACAGGAGAAACTGACATCACATGGAAACACAAGTCTACTAAATCAATTAGACAAGGTGAGAAACAGGAGAAACTGACATCAAACAAAAGCAGAAGAGTCTACTAAATCAATTAGACCAGGTAAGAAACAGGAGAAACTGACATCACATGGAAACACAAGTCTACTAAATCAATTAGACAAGGTGAGAAATAGGAGAAACTGACATCACATGGAAACAGAAGAGTCTACTAAATCAATTAGAAAGGTAAGAAACAGGAGAAACTGACATCACAAGGAAACCCAAGTCTACTAAATCAATTAGACAAGGTGAGAAATAGGAGAAACTGACATCACATGGAAACAGAAGAGTCTACTAAATCAATTAGAAAGGTAAGAAACAGGAGAAACTGACATCACAAGGAAACACAAGTCTACTAAATCAATTAGACAAGGAGAGAAATAGGAGAAACTGACATCACATGGAAACAGAAGAGTCTACTAAATCAATTAGAAAGGTAAGAAACAGGAGAAACTGACATCACAAGGAAACACAAGTCTACTAAATCAATAAGACAAGGTGAGAAATAGGAGAAACTGACATCACATGGAAACAGAAGAGTCTACTAAATCAATTAGACAAGGTAAGAAACAGGAGAAACTGACATCACATGGAAACACAAGTCTACTAAATCAATTAGACAAGGTGAGAAATAGGAGAAACTGACATCACATGGAAACAGAAGAGTCTACTAAATCAATTAGACAAGGTAAGAAACAGGAGAAACTGACATCACAAGGAAACACAAGTCTACTAAATCAATTAGACAAGGTGAGAAATAGGAGAAACTGACATCACATGGAAACAGAAGAGTCTACTAAATCAATTAGACAAGGTAAGAAACAGGAGAAACTGACAACAAATGGAAGCAGAAGAGTCTACTAAATTAGTCAGACCTGTCAATTCATTACAAAATAAAACAAGAGTTATGCTGGTGTCTGAGTTGACAACAACCGTCTGGCACTGTCAGTAGAGGGACTCTTTTACATGTTTTAGATGTACTGGACACGAGGTGCTGGACCCATATTGTTATAGACTTGGTGGGTCATGTGGTCAGTATCACATCAGCCACCTTTGCAAGGAAACACAAGTCTACTAAATCAATAAGACAAGGTGAGAAATAGGAGAAACTGACATCACATGGAAACAGAAGAGTCTACTAAATCAATTAGACAAGGTAAGAAACAGGAGAAACTGACATCACATGGAAACACAAGTCTACTAAATCAATTAGACAAGGTGAGAAATAGGAGAAACTGACATCACATGGAAACAGAAGAGTCTACTAAATCAATTAGACAAGGTAAGAAACAGGAGAAACTGACATCACAAGGAAACACAAGTCTACTAAATCAATTAGACAAGGTGAGAAATAGGAGAAACTGACATCACATGGAAACAGAAGAGTCTACTAAATCAATTAGACAAGGTAAGAAACAGGAGAAACTGACAACAAATGGAAGCAGAAGAGTCTACTAAATCAGTCAGACCTGTCAATTCATTACAAAATAAAACAAGAGTTATGCTGGTGTCTGAGTTGACAACAACCGTCTGGCACTGTCAGTAGAGGGACTCTTTTACATGTTTTAGATGTACTGGACACGAGGTGCTGGACCCATATTGTTATAGACTTGGTGGGTCATGTGGTCAGTATCACATCAGCCACCTTTGCTTCCCAAGGCATTTCCAGGTACCCAGTTTAGGTTGGGATGACCTAAAACCTCAGGTTGATGTTTACAATCTGCCCTGATGTGGATTCAAACCCATAACCCTGTGACCAGCAGGTTAGTGTGTAGCCACTACGCTAACGTGACTCCCAGTGCTTTGTGTTAATGTGAAGGTAGTCCCATGCCCCTCCTGTCCTCGTTGTGAAGGTGATTAAAGAGGGTTGGTTCTCAGACTGGCTATCTCACACTGTAGAAAATATTAGCCCACATCCAACCAACCATGACTGGCCTACAAAGGTCAATCTTTGCCTCACTTAGCAGGTGACAAGACCAGACATCGAATCCTCATTCGACCATACTCATGACATTATCAGCAAGCTCCCTGTCAACTCTGCTAACGGGCCTGCTATAGTGGTAAACAAACAACATTTGGAAAATTGCTTGGTACAAACAGCATGTGCGGTTGTGGGCCTGTACTTCATTAGGAATCTTAAAGGCAACAGAACAGCCCCGTATCAAATACTGCTACTGGAGTGTGATGTATTAGGCTATCACATTTTCTAGGTTACAGCATAATTAAGTCGAAAGATGACCTGTTCCCTTCCTCTGCATTTTGTAATCCCCAGACAATTCTTAAAGTAGACTGACACCGATATTATAAAGGAATGAGAATGAAACAGGGGTTAACGCACATGCCTGTCAAGACAGTGGTCTGAGTTCAATCCCCGGACAGGGCAGGATGATTTTTGTCTCCAATCTATACTCCTCTGGGGTTGACCAGCCTCATAAAAATGGGCTCCAGACAACTGTCACAATGTTCTGGGAAGGGATGGTGATGAGGAAGGGAAGTGGCCATTAACTTCATATTGTGACCTAGAACATGTGAAGGTCAAACACCACACACCCAAATGCAGTATCTGCTATAGGACTACCTTTTCACCCATTTCATGAGGATGAGTTGACCCAGGAGCCAGTGAAATCTTGCTGAAAGTGGGGATTGAACCCAGACTATCTGCTTGGCAAGCAAGTGTGCTAACCACCAAGTTTAGTGTACTGATTTACAAACAGTTGATATGGCCCCAGAAGAAGAGATACTCTGATACACAACTAGCCCAAAACTGAGTGCCATGAGTCTGGTTAAGTAGAGTAGATTACTGTAGAACAACGGTAGGATGAATTGTCATGGGGTGTCAGAGGAAAGAAATACACCGGGAAGCGGATTATTCGTAAGAGCCAATCGAATCGCGAGCTCGGGACACGTGATGTGTTGGGCGAGCGATCAGTGGGCAGTTGGGAGTTTAGTCTGCCGGGAAAATACAGTGAAGTACAGATCGTAGGAAAACGACAGGTCAACAATCTAAGATGGAAAAAGTGGACAGTGATTCAACTGTAAACATGAAACCTACGATTTGAACGGCAAGGGACAGAGTTTAGGAGTTACAGAGTCCGGTTGTATAGCAAAAGAGATGGCTAGTACACGCCAGGCCAGTAAACTCGCTACAGCACAGAGAGCAAGCTGTGTCGCTCGCTTGCGTGGGCTTAGGGCCCACTAACGACGCAGTATAATAACTGTAAGTAGAGCATTGTGATAGTGTAGACATTTATGAACTGGTTGTCGCATAAATAAAGTGATAGGGATTGCTTTGGGACGTTGCAGTTCTTCAGTGTATTATAGTACGTGTTCGAGTGTAATTTGCCAGTGTGGCTATAGCATACCCCTAACAGCACAAATCAACTTCAAATCAAATCAACTTTATTAGGGTCACAAATTGGGCGCGCAGGCCCGTTTGCACATTGGCACTGAGCTACCTAAGATGAAACACATACCGTCTTCTTTTATGCCTGTGGCCTGCTCGAGATGCATTTCTTCTGGCTTCAGTAAGAGCTGCAGCTGCACCCTTGATAACAAAGAAAACAGTATCATGAAACATAAGAACTTCACATTTATTATGATATGATATTCATCCATGTGTTACTGCCTCCAATAAGGGACGCATAGAAGTGAAACACCATAATCTACAAACAATGTGTAAGAGGCCAGTAAAGGAGGGTGATGTTTGTGATGGCTACCCATTCCCTCAGAAGAGGTTGGCTGGAAAATTCAACCAATCAAAACCTGTCTGCAAAACAAAAGAAATAAAACCAGCCAGCTCATCTCCTAGAAAATGGGGGGGGGGGGGGGGGGGGGGGGGGGGAAGAGTATTTAGAAATTATAAAGTAGGAGGATACATTTCATTAAACCGAGTTTAATCTTAGATTGCTTGGTCTCTTTCAATATAGCAGTCTGCTAAACATATCACACAGAGAACAAACTCTGTAGCTCCAGCGATGACCCTCAGAGGTATTTTTTGCAAATAATTGCACTTGTGAACCAAATGATGGATTCTGAAAATGAACCCACTACCTTCAGAGCGTGAGGCTGGTGGCTTGAACACTTCATCATGGAGACCCCCAAAGTTCACATATATTAGGATATCCGTGCAGGTATTACTGGTTTCCATATGGGAAGGAAATAACTGACACACCATGACCAACAATGTTGTAAGAGGCCACTAAAGAAGTGTGGCAGTTGTGACAGCTACATCCTCTCCCACAGAAAAGTGTTGCTGCACAATCCAGTCAGACACAGGCGAGCGTTTCGACCGAAGTCTTTATCAACAAACAAGACAAAACAAATGAATACTTATACGAACTTCCTCAAAGTGGTCTGATCCACACAAAAACAAA
>JACEFZ010014002.1:0-23659 GCA_014155875.1 Cepaea nemoralis | reverse complement strand
CCCGGACGAAAGCCACCACGTTCGCACTTGTCAGAGTCTTGCGTAGAGCAAGATAAGTAGCTCGTTTTCTGGCAAGTGTGAAGCAATATCAAACTATCAAATCACACGAAGTGAATATCCGAAAGTATTATTCACAAGCTTTATTTACGCGCTGCATTTATTATCGCACAAACATCGCGCACTGACAACCATAGCAATCATTACGGCATGAACAATATCACTACAATACATAATAATACATGCAAGCAATAAACATCTCACTTACAAGTCAAACTATTCAAGCGTTCGAACCAGTCTCCCACTGTCGTACAGGCTAGCTCTCAATGCAGATTCAAACACTCCTCGCATACCCATGCGACCTGTCCATTCAAACACCTAAACCCGTCTGCCAGTTCTGGCGTTCTACACGCTACACGCTCACGTCAGCTGGTGTGACCCCTGCAAGGTTCACGGGGTGTACTGCTGACCAGCGGTCGTTTAAGCGTCGCTCAATTGCCGTGCCTGGCTGCTTATACGGGAGTCGTCGACGACGCCGCGTTCTCTCTGCAGTGTTTAACATCACTCAGGGTTGCGTGTTGTTATGTTGTCTGGCGTTGGTACAGACAACGCGTCGCAACCTCGGATGTGAGACCTTGACAGTATAATGATTCATGGACAGTATAATGTTATATAATCTCTCTGGGATTCATGGACAGTATAATGTGCTATAATCTCTCTGTGATTTATGGACAGTCTAATATGGGTTAGTCTCTCTGTGATTTATGGACAGTCTAATATGGGTTAGTCTCTCTGTGATTTATGGACAGTATAATGTAGTATAATCTCTCTGGGATTTATAGCAAGTCTAATGTGGTATAGTCTCTCTGGGGTTCATGGACAGTATAATGTGGTATAGTCTCTCTGGGATTCATGGACAGTATAATGTGGTATAGTCTCTCTGGGATTCATGGACAGTATAATGAGGTATAAAATCTATGGGATTTATGGACAGTCTAATGTAGTATAGTCTCTCTGGGATTTATAGACTGTCTAATGTGGTATAATCTCTATGGGATTTATGGACAGTCTAATGTAGTATAGTCTCTCTGGGATCCATGGACAGTATAATGTGGTATAATCTCTCTGGGATTCATGGACAGTCTAATCTGGTATAGTCTCTCTTGGGTTCATTGACTCTGCTGTGGAACAAACAGGATCCCCATCTTGAGAAGCTGACTCAACGGAGGTGGGGGATGTGGATACGCAAATAGTCCGAACGACACTCATCCCGTAATAGTCTGCGCATACGGACGTTCAATCAACCGCCAGGTCATTGGTGCCATCAGCATGGGACTCTTCGCTGCCTAGTCAACAGGAGAGCATGTGGGGAACGTCGCCAAGGCAATGGTGTGGATTCTCGGCTTCATATTCATATTTATACTGCAGCACATATATGAAGTAGCCTCGTGAGTCATACAACGATTACATTTTTAAGAATTACCTTGAGAATAATATTTAACACAAAGTGGGAAATAGAACAAGAGACATGAAATAGGTGAGGAACAGTATGAATTCTCTTAGAAGAAAGATGCAATCAATGCTATACGTTACTGTAAGGACATTAACTGACATGGGGGACATTTACATGCAGACAGATTTATGTGTGCTGTATAGATGGCTGGCGTCTGTAGCGAAGGGCTAGCGAATGAGATTCGCAATTCCGGATATCCCGTTCGAAATAAGCTGCGGGTTATCTGGAAACAGACAGCCTTTTCTTGTTTTTTAACATTTGTATGAGTGGTGGTATTGAGGAGACATTAGCAAATTACACAACGTAAATTAGCCTAAAAAGACAAAAATAGACTGAATAAAAAGTAAATTAGCCTAGAAATTCACAAATAGGCTCCATAAAAAGTAAATTAGCCTAGAAAGTCACAGATAGGCTCAATAAAATGTCGGGGTTGATTACAACGTGCTGTAGAGGACATGCAATTACCTTTAACGGTACAGATTATTCCAAGGATGTTGGCTACAGTACCCTAACAGTATTGGCTGCAGTACTTCACTAGGAGGATGGATGATGGTAGAATACCAAAGGACATCTTCTTTGGTGAATTACAGATCTGCCATACACCGCAAGGTACTATATTGGCAGTAAATGACAGATGGGTAAGAGATCTCAGGGGCGGCCTCTACTACGATACAAAGATGTGTGTAAGTGGGACATGATTGATGCAGGCATTGATAATGCACATTGGGAGCAAGTCACTGCTGAACGTGTTGCAGGGAGGGCAAAGATCAGAAATGGAATAAAGACAAATGAGAAAATGATTGCAGATAAGTCACACACCGAGCGTGTGAGACGTAAGATGGTGCATGATGGTGGAAACGACCACGTGTTCATATGCACCCACTGTGAACGAATATTTACAGCGCGAATTGGCCTCATCAGTCACACTCGCTACCGCCATAGGTAAAAGTTATTATGCATTTTTAAAGCACAAACTATCGTCTGTCAAGACGGCAAGGTGCCAATAGAACTTCACAGTATTGGCTACGGTACTCCAAAATATTGGCTTAAGAACCCCACATTATTAGCTACAGTACCCCACAGTATTGGCTACAGTTCACCACAATATTGGCTACAGTACTCCACGGCTCCATACTTTCAAACCCACTGGATGAAATGAATGGTCATCATTTTTCTCATTGGTCATCATATATCCTCACTGCGACAAATGCAAGAAAATGCATTGAACAGAATCGACCACTGTTTATTGCCTTCATCGACCTCACAAAGGCATTTGATTTGGTCAGTCGTGAGGGTCTGTTCATGGCACTAAAGAAGATTGGCTGCCCACCAACTCTTCTGTCCATTGTGGAATCGTTCCACACAGGCATGAAGGGTATAATCAAGTTTGATGGTGCAACTTCTGAAGAATTTGAAATCAAGAGTGGAGTTAAGCAAGGTTGTGTACTAGCTCCCACCCTCTTTGTAATATACTTTTCACTTCTACTGAAATATGCCTTTCGTGATCAGGATGGTGGTATATACATTCATTCACGCTCAGATGGCGGCCTTTACAATGCTCAGAGATTGAAGGCTAAGACCAAAATTAGGAGGGTACTGATCAGAGAGTTGCTTTTTGCAGATGATGCTGCAGTTACGACCCACTCTGAGGAAGAATTGCAACATCTACTATCTGCATTCTCCAATGCTTGTTCTGAATTTGGTTTAACAATTAGCAAAAAGAAGACACAGATTATGTCACAAGGTGCACATGGGGTACCATCAATCTTTATTGACGACGCCGAACTAGAGATGGTAGACCATTTTACATATCTAGGATCAGTGGTAAATAGCAAATTATCCCTAGATCAGGAAATCAACATCCAGATTGGTAAGGCAGCAACAACAATGAACAGGTTAAGAAAAAGAGTCTGGGAGAACAGGAAGCTTACTGCCAAAACAAAAGTCCTTGTCTATCAAGCCTGTGTCCTTAGTACTATTCTTTATGGCAGTGAAACCTGGACAACTTACTCACACCAAGAGAAACGTTTAAACAGCTTTCATATGCGGTGTCTGCGAAGAATTCTTGTTATTAAGTGGCAAGACAAAATCACAAATACTGAAGTATTGGAAAGATCAGGTTGTGTGACGGTTTATCCCAAGCTCAGTCTTAGTAGACTTAGATGGATAGGACATCTTAGGAGGATGGATGATGGTAGAATACCAAAGGGCATCTTTTTTGGTTAATTACAGATGGGTAAGAGATCTCAGGGTCGGCCTCTACTACGATACAAAGATGTGTGTAAGCGGGACATGATTGATACAGGCATTGATAATGCACATTGGGAGCAAGTCGCTGCTGAACGTGTTGCAGGGAGGGCAAAGATCAGAAATGGAATAAAGACAAATGAGAAAATTATTGCAGATAAGTCACACACCGAGCGTGTGAGACGTAAGATGGTGCATGATGGTGGAAATGACCACGTGTTCATATGCACTCACTGTGGACGAACATTTTCAGCGCGAATTGGCCTCATCAGTCACATTCACTACCGCCATAGGTAAAAGTTATTATGCATTTTTAAAGCACAAACTATCGTCTGTCAAGACGGCAAGGTGCCAATAGAACTTCACAGTATTGGCTACGGTACTCCAAAATATTGGCTTAAGAACCCCACATTATTAGCTACAGTACCCCACAGTATTAGCTACAGGTCACCACAATATTGGCTACAGTACTCCACGGCTCCATACTTTCAAACCCACTTGATGAAATGAACGGTCATCATTATTCTTGATGGACAAACAACATTTTTATCCTTTTTTTCTCTGATTTTCCTGTTTGATTTCGTGAGTATATTCGTTGCTATATTTATATTCATTTCTATGAAATTCCCCCCCTCCCCCCCCCCCCCCCCAAAAAAAAATCTATTTATTGCATTGTTGTTGTTCTTGTTGACTAATAACAAAGATAATGTACACTTCTTTCCTCTGTATATGTGAATGTATATATATATATTTGACCGCTCGGTCTGGTGACTTGGGGCAAACATCGTGCAATAGCGATGATAGCGCTATGTTGGTGGGTGTCAAGCCACTGCACTCGAGCATGTAATAGACGTTTACGACATAAACAACCACGTTTCACTCCTCATTGTGGTTTTTCCTCCTGTTCGGCGAAGAGTCCGGTATTTAGTCACGTGACTTGATAAGTATACCTGAATGGCGACCTTATATATACGCAAATGGTCCAGCCTTACCTTTGTCCTGCAACAGGGCCTCTCTCACATATTTGCCCAGCAGTGAAAGCCGTGGTGCTTCCAGCTGTCTCCTCATGATCTGCTCGGCCAGTTCTGGGTCAAGACCGAGGAGTCTTGTTGGGGTGAGAGAATTGTCATGATTACCCTTAGAATGTTCACAGGTAGAGCAAGGTCAGAGTTCAAGGCATGTAGAACGAGGTCAGAGTTCAAGGCATGTAGAACGAGGTCAGAGTTCAAGGCATGTAAAACAAGGTCAGATGCAAGGCATCCTGCAGTAACTTTTACTCTAAACGTTTGAGAGTGGTATAGTTCAGACAGACAGACAGACAGACAGACGGACGGACGGACGGACGGGACGGACAGACGGACGGGCGAGCGGACGGACGGACGTATGGACGGCCATTTGTCTGTATCTTCTTGTCATGCCTTGTTATCTACCATTTGTCTGTATCTTCTTCTCATGCCCCTAAATCTGCCATGTGTCTGTATCTTCTTCTCGTGCTCCTGTATCTGCCATTTCTCTGTATCTTCTTCTCATACCCCTGTATCTACCATTTGTCTGTATCTTCTTCTCGTGCCCCTGTATCTACCATTTGTCTGTATTTTCTTCTCATGCCCCTAAATCTGCCATGTGTCTGTATCTTCTTCTCGTGCTCCTGTATCTGCCATTTCTCTGTATCTTCTTCTCGTGCCCCTGTATCTACCATTTGTCTGTATCTTCTTCTCGTGCCCCTGTATCTACCATTTGTCTGTATCTTCTTCTCATGCCCCTAAATCCGCCATGTGTCTGTATCTTCTTCTCGTGCTCCTGTATCTGCCATTTCTCTGTATCTTCTTCTCGTGCCCCTGTATCTGCCATTTGTCTGTATCTTCTTCTCATGCCCTGTTATCTGCCATTTGTCTGTATCTTCTTCTCATGCCCTGTTATCTGCCATTTGTCTGTATCTTCTTCTCATGCCCTGTTATCTGCCATTTGTCTGTATCTTCTTCGCATGCCCTGTTATCTGCCATTTGTCTGTATCTTCTTCTCATGCCCTGTTATCTGCCATTTGTCTGTATCTTCTTCTCATGCCCTGTTATCTGCCATTTGTCTGTATCTTCTTCGCATGCCCCTGTATCTGGCATCTTGGGCACATGTCATCACCCAGCCCCCATCAAGCCCACCTATAATTAGCTCTTTGCATTTCCCTAACTGCCCACACACCACCCCCCCCCCCCCCACCCCATGTTATCCATCTGTGTTCGATTCACTTCTCATGGTTTTTCCAGGTTCCCCCACTATTTCCTTTGCCCTGTGCGTTACAGAAAGAAACAACAACCCTTCTAATGAAAGTATCATCAGGTTTTCTCAGTGTGTGTCCGGGCCAATGCCAGCTCCATTCCTCACTTCTTGATTTGCTGAAATGTCTGGTTCAGTCCATGAGCTCCCCGCTAGTGATTTATTCATACCTTTTATTATTTCCGCGTACGCTCACTCTTGTTTAACTCCTCTGTAGTCCACATATCTGCTGCTACTTCTAGTGTACAGGACTGATTTTTATCTTGTGGGTCAGTTTTCTCTATTACCAGTGTCCCTCGCCACCAACGGAACCCACTCCGACTTCAGAGGAACTTGTAATTTACTCCCCAAAGGCAAGGACTAGAAAGCATGTTAGTCCAACTGACCGGTTTAGGGGTTGAAACTGCTACCTCGGCATCAGCGCACCGGATGTTTAAGAACGAGCGTGCTTATCTATTCAACCATGTAGATTTCCATACCCGTGGGTGGGTGGCGGCATGTATGTTTACTTGTGCCTGGGTCTGTGTGAGAGCGTGGAGGTATGTGTGGGTGGGTGGGGGAGGTGTGGTGGGTGGGGGATGTGAGGGTGGCTGCGGGATGTGTGGCTGGATGCGGGGTGTGAGGGTTGATGGGGGATGTGTCTCGCAACATTGCAATATGCAATGTTTATGTGTACAACTTTCATTTGATAATGTTTTTTTTCCATGTGAATGTATCATGCGTAATATGCATTGTTTATGCTTACAAAATCCATTTGACAATGTTTTTGTTTTCCTATGTTAATGTAACATGCACATTTGATGAATGAAAGATGAGTGATTGAAAGGGCTTAATGTAAGACGGGCCTGCGTACCCAATTTGTTACCTTTTTAAATTAAAGTTCGTTCGTTCTTTCGTTCCTACCATGTTTGTTGTGTATTCTGCGTAAGCATCGGGTCATGAATGTTTCTAGTTTATTCAAATTGTTGTAGTCATTTTTCATCGTTGTATTCAACAGAAGTACCGATTTGACTTGAGAGTTTAATACTTCTTTTTAGCTTGCTTGCTTGTGTTTGCTGGCTGTGAACTCCAGCGTGAAGTTCTGTATGTCGGATGAAGACATCCTGTTGTCCAACATCAGTGTGATGTCATACAGGACCTGAGGTTTGCGTGAGTATCCGTTGTCCCATGTCTGGCTTATTGGTGTGCACACTAGTGGTTCCTCGCCGTACAGGCAGACACTCTCCGACTTGGGAGGAATCATTGATCCTACTGATGTTAGCCAGGACCCTGAAGGGACCAGTTGCCCAAGACACACGGCGTTGACGTGTTAGTAGGTCTTGGCCAGTATAGATCCCTGCCCTGGTGCCTTGGAAACACCTCTGCGTCCCACTTCTTTTTTTAATTTATTTTGACTTCCACTAATTCCCTACTGCTTGAAGAGCTCTTCTTGCTTGTTGTCTTATCTGAATATCTCTCACATGCGTGTCTACATTGCTACCCAAATCAATGTGTGATTCAATCTCTTAAGTGGGGTTTCACTAAGGTAGGTGGGGTTATCATGTATGTGTGTGGGAATATATTCAAGTATCGTTTGTGTGTGTGTGTGTGTGTGTGTGTGTGTGTGTGGGGGAATATATTCAAGTGTCATGTGTGTGCGGGAATATATTCAAGTGTCATGTGTGTGTGTGTGGGGGAATTTATTCAAGTGTCATGTGTGTGTGTGGGAGGGGGGGATATATTCAAGTGTCATGTGTGTGTGTGTGTGTGTGGGGGGGGGGGGAATATATTCAAGTGCCATGTGTGTGTGGAAGAATGTGTCATGTGTGTGTGGATGAATGTGTCATGTGTGTGTGGGAATATATTCAAGTGTCATGTGTGTGTGTGGATGAATGTGTCATGTGTGTGTGGATGAATGTGTCATGTGTGTGTGTGTGGGAATATATTCAAGTGTCATGTGTGTGTGGGAATATATTCAAGTGTCATGTGTGTGTGTGTGTGTGTGGGGGGGGGGGGAATATATTCAAGTGTCGTGTGTGTGTGGATGAATGTGTCATGTGTGTGTGGATGAATGTGTCATGTGTGTGTGGGAATATATTCAAGTGTCATGTGTGTGGGGAAATATATTCAAGTGCCATGTGTGTGTGTGTGTGTGTGTGTGTGTGTGTGTGTGTGTGTGTGTGTGTGTGGATGAATGTGTCATGTGTGTGTGGGAATATATTCAAGTGTCATGTGTGTGTGTGGGAATATATTCAAATTTCGTGTGTGTGTGGGAATATACTCAAATTTCGCGTGTGTGTGTGGGAATATATTCAAGGTGGGAATATATTCAAATTTCGTGTGTGTGTGTGGGAATATACTCAAATTTCGTGTGTGTGTGTGGGAATATATTCAAGGTGGGAATATATTCAAATTTCGTGTGTGTGTGTGGGAATATATTCAAATTTCGTGTGTGTGTGTGGGAATATATTCAAATTTCGTGTGTGTGTGGGAATATATTAAAATTTCGTGTGTGTGTGGGAATATATTAAAATTTTGTGTGTGTGTGGGAATATATTCAAATTTCGTGTGTGTGTGGGAATATACTCAAATTTCGTGTGTGTGTGGGAATATATTCAAGGTGGGAATATATTCAAATTTCGTGTGTGTGTGTGGGAATATACTCAAATTTCGTGTGTGTGTGTGTGTGTGTGTGTGTGTGGGAATACATTCAAGGTGGGAATATATTCAAATTTCGTGTGTGTGTGGGGGTGGGGGGGGGGGGGAAAAATATTCAAATTTCGTGTGTGTGTGGGAATATATTAAAATTTCGTGTGTGTGTGGGAATATATTCAAGTGGCATGTGTGTGTGTGGATGAATGTGTCATGTGTGTGACCTGAAGCGTGAGTCCATGGCAATGTGCTTGAAGTGACATGAGGTCGTCTCTTACTGTTCAGGTCGCATCTTGTGGCGGACATCAACAATCAGTCTCTTCTGCGTTTGCTCTCCCTAGACGGAAAGACGCAGTTAATAGAAACCTCATGATTGTGTATATACTTGTAAATATAGTATCCATACATACATAAACTTATATACACGTCATGTGTCATGTTGATAAGCTTGGGTGGTCAAGTGGTCAAGTCGTTTTGACTCGGGCTCCGAAGATTGTGGGTTCGATTCCGGGCCGCGTCCTTCGGCTCACGAGTGAAATTTTTCGAAGACTCCTGTGGGTCGTCGCTAGAGCTACGGAGTTCGTGCTTTGTGCGACGCTTACCGCGCTGAGGAAAGAGACCGAGCCATATGGGATAAAAACCCGGTGAAGCCGACTGTCAGAGTCTAATGTATTGCCAGCAGAGATGCAGGGACATCGTTACGCCCGCCAGGCGAATAGTCCCTAGCGGGGATGCTGTAACATCGTTACGCCCGCCAGGCGAGTATTAGTTACCTGCCTGCGAGGTTGCCTGCTGACGAGACAGCCAGCGGTCAGGCAAGGACAAAGCAGGACGCACGCAGGCCTCGTGAAGCCACTTCAGGTGGACAGGCGCGTTGCGAGATATAGCCAGACAGCTCTGGGACGCGGACTCGACTGGACGTATGATGGGAGAAAGGCTTGTGTAGTTCTGTGGCCCGAAAGTCGAGTGCTTGTACATCTTGTGAGACTGATTGTAAGCTGTGGGTTGCTTGTAAGTGTATTGTTATAACTTATGTATTGTGATGATCATCTCTAGATCGTGATCTGTAAATAAATCCATCGAAACTTCGTGTCGTTGAGTCTCAAGTCAAATCACGTTGTATTTGTACTGTCTCACATGTGTTAGGTTAACGAGCCAGGTTTAAGACCCTGACATGTGTGGACGTGGTGGCATTCGTCCGGCTTTGAAATGAACGTAGTTTAAGTGATTAACATTTAAACCTAGATTTGTGAACTTAGAATTTTTTGTCCAACTTTATTGTACATGTAAATGTGATCGTTGAAGGCTAATTTTGGTATATATTATTACATTGTTTGAACATGGAGACTAAATGTGAACGTAAAGTACATACATATTGTTTGATTTTGTAAACGTGTAAAACATTTGTGATTGTGGAACTTGTCACCGTTTTGACCTTGTCGACATTGTGAAGTTGTCGCCATTGTGACCTTGTCGCCATCTTGTAAACTTGATGTCTATGTCCTTACTGAATGTCATCTTGATGTAAGTGATGTCTCATCAATGTTGTAGAGTGTTGAGATATATGTAGATTGTCTTTGTGAATTGAGTTGTGGAAAGCAGAAAGTTTTGGAAAGAAAGTGACTTGTGTTTTGAAAAAAAAAAATTGTTGACGGACATCATTACGACCTACAATTACACTCAACGCCATACAAACCTAATCAAAACTTAGTGACAAGCAGGCACACCACACCAAATAGATGCTAATTTATTTCCTCCAAAAACAAAGCAGGTTTTCTGTGCCATCTGAAACCCTTGCCCGTAGAGGTCATTTGTGTTTGAAGTAGCGACCCTACAGTTCCTAGCCCGATTTCCAACCGTTTTTCACCGCATCCAGTACACTTGAGTATATTTTTCTTTTCATATACTTTCGGATGCAAAATTAGGCACATATTGTCAATAGAACACAATTGTAAATTGTTCATTTTACTAACCACTTGTAACAAATTGTGTGGCTGGTATTTCATTTGCATTTTCCATCATGTCGTTATTAAATGATTTCATCGATATGGGGTTGAAGTTAAAGTTAACAGGTGATGAGTTAATGAAGTGGAGTGAGAATAAATACTCTGAACACCTGCGTGAGAAAGCTAATGAACGTGATGAAAAAGCAGCTGAAAGAGCATTAAAGCAGGCAGAGACTGACACAGCCTTAAAGCAAGCAGAGGCAGCAACCGCAGCAAAGCAAGCTGAGTTAGATATTGAACTGAAGAAAGCTGAGATAGCAGCTCAGAGTAAACGGGAAGAGCTGGAAGTGCAACTAAAAATCAAACAACTTGATACTGAGACTGCCATAAACAAAGAGTGCAAGAAATCTGAGAGACTGGAGAAAGAAAACCAGTACAAGAAATACCAAGGTATCGTACGTAATTATACCTCGGGTGACTGCATTGCAGCCTTTACCCAAAATTTTGAGACTTTAATGGACCATTACCAGGTTCCACTGTCTGAATGGAATATTATTTATATGAGGAGTTTATCAGGGGAGCCTCTTAAATTCATTGAGACTATCCCCAAAGACCTCAGAAAAGATTACCATTATCTAAAATCAAAGATTATGGCACATTTTATGTTAGATGAGGCAGGATACAGAGAACAATTCAGCAAGTTGAGCCCAAAACCGACTCAAACGTTCTTTGACTACCTCTGCTTAGTCCGAGATATATTCACCAAATGGACTTCAGCAGCTAAAATTGATAAGACCTATCAAAAGTTAGAAGATCTTATCATCAGAGATAAAGTCATTTCATCTATTCCATCAGCATTTTCGAAATTTTTGCAAGAGAATGAATGCACAAGTGTAGAGCAGATTGAGAGGCGTGGTTCGGCTTATTACACAGCCAACAAACATTGTTTTGCCAGTGAAGCTATTGATATAAATTTTGTAGCATCGGCTAACTATGACAAACCCTATAGTAGGCAAAAACCTTATAAGCCTACATCTGAGAAGTACAGCCATTGTAACTATTGTAAAATTTCACATCATCAATGTGAGATGTGCGACAAGAACCCCGCATATCTTACATATTTACAGAACATTGTAAACAGACAAGATAAGGAACGTAAATCCTTTAGAAATCTGCGTAAATGTTTTCTCTGTAAGGCGTATGGACATTATCGCCATGATTGTAAAGGTAGGCAAATGACAAAGAAAGCCAATGCCGCCTTATTTGATAGTTCATCATCAGATGAAGAACAATCAGAGAAACACCCTGTGAACTCAGCACAGGCTTTTGATATGTTTAACGCAAATAAATGTACTGTTTGTAACACCTTTTATGAACATGGCATTTTAACATGCGGCCACTCCATTCCTATTGCCAATGAAGAAGCTAATTTGGTAGTAGATTCCAAAGGCAGAATAAACATCCATCAAGGATATGTGAATGGCAAGCCTGCTACAGTCCTTCGGGACACGGGAAGTTCACTGATTGGACTGAAGAGAACGTTCATAATGCCTACAGACTATACAGGCAGGCACGTAACATGCAGAACATTCTCTGGCAATATTGAAAAGTACCCACTAGCATGGGCATATATTCAAACACCTTTCCTCACTGGGAAAGTAAAATGCGCAGCATTAACAAACCCGGTGTGTGATATTATAATTGGAAATTTACCAGAGGTGAACGATATGCCTCATGACATAACATCTCTTTGCATTAATGAGATCACAACATCACCATCAAATGTCATCATTGATACTGTTGTACCACCTAATGAATGTATGGTAGCTAATGTAGCACTAGAATCTCATGACATCATTGATAACACTGTTTCATCACCATCAGATATCATTGAATGTGTGAACGCAGTAACCAGATCTACTGCTAGAATGCAAGATGAAATTAACCAGACTGAGGCTATAGAAATGCTTAGCCCAGTATTACTACCTTCTAAAACCATGAAGGAGACTTTTGTAACAGCCCAAAAGGCTGATCCTTCATTGTCAAAATATTTTAATCTGATCGGCCAAAAGCCAAAGTTAACCAAAAATGCAAGATGGCATTTTGCTTTGAAAAATTGTATCCTCACCAGGTATTATACCAGAGGTGACACCACAACAGAGCAAACTGTTTTGCCAATTGAGTATCGTAAGCAAGCCTTACATCTTCCCCATGATATACCTCTTGCAGGGCATATGGCATACGCTAAGACCAGATCAAGATTATTATTACAGTTTTATTGGCCCAAATTCTGCAATGACATTAAGCACTATTGCAGGAGTTGTGACATCTGCCAAAAACTTGTAAAGAAAGGTAAAAAACCACAGGCAAAGTTACAAGTTACTGACTTAGCCAGTCGACCTTTTGAGAAAATATCTGTCGACATAGTGGGCCCTCTTAATCAGATTACAACAAGAGGGAATAGATATATATTAACTATTATTGATCAATGTAGCCGCTGGCCTGAAGCGCTTCCGCTAAAGAACATAACTGCCAATGACATAATGGAAGTTTTTTTCCATATATTTTCACGGATAGGATTTCCAGACACTATCCAATCAGATAGGGGAAGTCAGTTTATCGCCGCATCTACTCAAGCTTTCACCAAAATGCTAGGAGTGAAGCAATGTTTCAATTCCCCGTACCATCCTCACTCGAGCGGAATTATAGAAAAATTTAACGGTGATTTAAAGCACATGCTTGCTAAAGTCACGCAAGAGCACCCCAATAACTGGGACGTATATTTACCTGCTATTCTCTTTGCTTATCGCGAGGTGCCACATGCTAGTACAGGTTTCTCTCCTTTTGAACTTATCTATGGTGCCAAACCACGTGGCCCATTAAGCATTTATCATCAAATGTTAACTGAATCCACTCCTTTACTCAAACCCATATCATCATACGTATACGTTACATCATTGCGTGAAAGAATCCTCAAATCTTGTATAATTGCAAAGGATGCACTAAAATTATCTGGTGCTACATATAGACAATATGCTGACAAAGGTAACAGGACAATAACGTTGACACCTGGACAGGACGTTCTTCTTCTCCTACCTAGTGACAGACACTTATTGACTGATTCTTGGCAAGGACCATTTAAAGTGACGAGACATATTTCACCTGTAGACTATGAGATCCAAATAAAAGACAAACACAAAATATTCCACGTCAATATGCTAAGACCATATTACAACAGAGACAACGAACAAGACGATACAACAGCATGTACAGTGATAATAGACCATGAAGATGACGAGGCTAGTGACGAAATTCCAACACCTGCATTAGACATGACGAACTGCTTGAAGGAAATTACAATCAATCCAAAGTTAACTCAAGCAGAAACAGACAGTTGCAAACAGCTCATACAACAGTACATCACCATCTTCTCCAACAACCCAGGACAAACAGAATTAGTACAGCATCACATCACACTCACGTCAAATACACCCATAAAATGCAGACCATACACCATTCCATTGCATTACAAAGAACACTTACATCAAGAGATCATCAGCTTAGAGAAAAACAACATCATCAGACGATCCCAATCGAATTTCTCATCTCCAATGGTCATAGTACGCAAAAAGGACAACACAATAAGACTCTGTGTCGACTATAGAAAACTAAATAAGATAACTCTTTTAGATTTAGAGCCAATGGCAAACTCTGAAGACCTATTGACAGAACTGACAGACGCTAGGTTCTTTACGAAGGTACACATGACTAAAGGTTACTGGCAAATAGCAGTAAACGAACAGAGCAGACATCTGACAGCTTTTGCCACACCTTGGGGACTGTACGAATGGTGCAAACTTCCATTTGGGCTTGTCAATGCCCCAGCGACATTCGTACGTATGACACGACTGTTACTAGTAGATATACCGAACATAATTTGTTATATAGACGACATTTGTGTTCACACAAAGACGATGACAGACCACATAAAGACATTAGAACAGACATTTGAACGCATTAGACAGCACGGACTGACGGTAAAGCCTGCAAAAGTAGACATAGCCTATCAGGAAATATCCTTCTTGGTGTACAAAATATCTAATGGCTTTGTCACGACAGACGATGACATTGTGTCCAAGATACTAAAACTCTCACTTCCGACTACGAAAAAACAAGTCAGAAGTTTGTTGGGACTTATAAATTATTATAGGCAGTTCATACCAGATTTTGCTGAACTGAGCGAAGTTTTTACTAACCTACTAACAAAAGATCAACCCGAGAAAATTGTAAGCAATGAATGCCTAAAATTTGCATTCCAGAAAGTATTATCGTATTTTTCTGATAATAGCTCATACAATCCCATTCTAAAATTGCCCAATTTACAAATCGATTTCAGATTACGCACAGACGCCAGCTCCGTGGCGATTGGAACAGTCTTGTTACAGGAGCACAATAACATCCTACATCCTGTGTACTTCGTCTCCCGAAAATTAAAACCGAGAGAACGGGTTTGGTCAACACCTCAGTTGGAAGCCCTAGCTCTAGTGGTGGGTATAACTAAATTGTCCAGATTCCTCCTAGGACGTCATTTTATTGTGGAGTCTGACAGTAGTCCATTGAGATTTATCAATTCAGGTGTACCTTCCAACCAAATGATAGCTCGCTGGTCTCTTAAGCTTCAAGATTACAGCTTTGAAGTTCGACACATCGCGGGCAGAACCAACACGATTGCCGATCTTTTGTCCCGTTGTCCGACCGACCCAGTAAGCGCCAATGTCTGAGTGCAGTGTGTAAAATACACTCAGACCAACACAGCCATGCATCAGTGAATTTTTTTTTCACGAAAGCTGTGTATGTCTATATGATGTGATAGGGGTTTATTCCCAATACATATAGGTTTCTTATTTTATTATTAATGTAGTGATTGTCGTGAATAATTGTGTAGTGTGTGGTAGAAAGAGAACTTTATTAATTGTATATATTACGAAACAAGAACAGTACCACATTCGCTCTCAACTTACCGCAAGCGAACTGTCAAATTTATCCGTGGTAGCTGCATTTGGAACTTATCCAGTGATATTTTAACTCCGTGTGTGAAACTGTGACCTGAACATTGACATCTACACCACTTCAGTCAAGCGAAATCCAGAAGTTTTTCCAGTTGAAACAACCAACACATGAACGATCAGAACATTGCACATTCCGTTTTACTACAGCAGATCGGAACAAGTGTGTTCTACAGATTTCAACATCAACGGTTCGTGTGTACTTCCGGATTATTTAGAAATTAAGTTCAAAATTAGCAGACGACAAATAAAAGCTTAAAAAGTTATAACACTTCTAAATTATTGACGATTCAATAATTTCGAATACACGAATTGTGTATTAATATATTTCATTAAATGTAATCTTAGAATCATATCTTGATTAATTTATTCATACTACCGACTTTTTTTCGCTAGTATGGAGAAACATCAAGCTATGACGCTGAGAAATAGAATTATTATTGTAAGATATTATATTTCATAATTTTTGAAGTTATGTCCCTTTCATTTAATTGTTATTACATTATTACACCAAGGGCGTTAATTGAAATGTATACGATGATGTTTTGTATATAAATAACCATGTTGTTGCCAGATTGTTAACACGCCAAGAAGCCATCTACTGGGCATGGTAGAGTGTTGCCGACATTGCAGACCGACACAAGAACTCCTGGCCAAATGAGGTCAGAGTTTGAGCGTTGAATGCGACTTATATAAAGCCGTATTACGGTCTTGCCAGATGTTTTTTTTTTGGTCTCAAAAAGCATATTATTACTTTTTTTTGAAAGGCTGCGATGTAGTTGCTTGGGAAGCTGTTACTACCGATCTGACTGGGTCAGAGTCTAATGTATTGCCAGCAGAGATGCAGGGACATCGTTACGCCCGCCAGGCGAATAGTCCCTAGCGGGGATGCTGTAACATCGTTACGCCCGCCAGGCGAGTATTAGTTACCTGTCTGCGAGGTTGCCGGCTGACGAGACAGCCAGCGGTCAGGCAAGGACAAAGCAGGACGCACGCAGGCCTCGTGAAGCCACTTCAGGTGGACAGGCGCGTTGCGAGATATAGCCAGACAGCTCTGGGACGCGGACTCGACTGGACGTATGATGGGAGAAAGGCTTGTGTAGTTCTGTGGCCCGAAAGTCGAGTGCTTGTACATCTTGTAAGACTGATTGTAAGCTGTGGGTTGCTTGTAAGTGTATTGTTATAACTTATGTATTGTGATGATCATCTCTAGATCGTGATCTGTAAATAAATCCATCGAAACTTCGTGTCGTTGAGTCTCAAGTCAAATCACGTTGTATTTGTACTGTCTCACATGTGTTAGGTTAACGAGCCAGGTTTAAGACCCTGACACCGACCCTGTCGACTTTTAAGCGACTTTTCTTTTAAAGCTTGGGTGGTCATGTTTCGCCAGTTTCCACTACCACCGGTGTAGCAGTGTATAGTGTACATTCCCGCCTATGAATGTCACGTGGCCAACTTCCCTACACCCTGTAACAGTGTATAGCTGAATTGAAGCAGTTTAACTGGGTATGACCCGTGTCAGAGGTCACAGTTCATTAACAACACACACACCTCTAGCTGTGAATGTTCCCACGTTTATTTAAGTGACGGAGTATTTCTCATATGCTCCAACATAATGAGACAACATACATGGCGCCTCTAATCTATCAAGCTATGGATTTCTGGTTCCCGATGATATAGTGGCTGGGTTCTGGCGTACATCCAGGCCGATGGAATGCCGCCCAAATACTCATCATGCCGCAGTCTTCTCAAACATCTTCTCAAAAGCCTAAATTCAACTGACCGAGTCAACTGACTTCTCAGCTCAGTGACTAACTCTACTATGTCCTTCTCTGGGCTGACATACTCTGTGTGAGAGAGTGTGTGTGGAGCTGACTCTGCCTCTCCATGTCTTCCTGGCACCCTTTCCCTCTCTTTCTCCCCCCCCCCTCTCTCTCTCTCTCTCTCTCTCTCTCTCTCTCCCACTCTCCCTCTCCTGTGTACCCCTCTCTCCCTCCTCTCTCTCTCTGCTGTAACTTGCTCTTCTTAAATACCCTTACAATCCGTGAGCGACTGACTGCATCACATTTCTCTCATCAAACTAGAAAGTTGCTTTGCAGTAAACTTTCCTTGTTGAACATTCTAATTTCTAAATACCCTTCTCGGACGAAAGATGATTAACAGGAGAATGTTCACAACTTCTCGTGTCGCTGAATCTTCCACACATCAACTTGTTTACATCTCTTAATCCGACACAAAAAACGCATCTGACACCCTACACTTCCCGCCCAACCAAGCACCCGTTATTACCTGGCCCTAACCCGAAAAAACTCCGACTTACTGGGTTGGGGTAGCCATGGGTCACGCTGACATGGGTACGTCGAACCGCTGTACCCAGCCTACTCTGTTACAGATTTGGTACAGATCCTTACCTATCCCATCTTGAGACTTTACGTAGTAAAGACTTAGACAACATACATCCTATTCCTCTAGGCTCATAGCTCAATCTGGCATTAACAATATCATAACTGCTATATAATCACCAGGAAAATAAGTTCAGTTATAGGAGACTACAGGAAAATATGGTTAAAGACGAATTCAATCAAGAAATAAGAACATAAGAACATTCCTGATGACTATTCAAGCGTAGATAAGGAATGGGCAATTTTCAAGGCTAACAGGTTAAAGACTTCAAATATCTTGGCAGTATGATCACAGAAGATGGCAGATTGGACAGAGAAATCGAAATCAGATGTCAAAAAGCTAGTGCACTTACATATCAACTATCACCCTTACGGAAACATCCAAATATACCCATTTCCGCAAAAAGACAGATAATAAACAACATATTCACACCAACCCTAAGCTACCAATCTCAAACTTGGACTTTGTCCAAATCACACTTTCGAAAAATTAACACCTGCGAGATGAGATGCCTGAGGAGCGCCACCAACTAAACAATCGGAGACCGAGTAAGAAATGCTACTATCAGACAGACTGTGGGATCAACACCTTGTGCCACATTTATTGAAAGACAGAAGATCAAGTGGTTTGGCCATGTCGTTAGAATGCAACACAAGCAACTACTATCACTGGCCTTACATCAAAGATCATCTGCGACGAGACCAAGAAGACGCCGGAGAAGATAATGGATTGACGACATCAAAGACATTGTACAATCACACGGAATGACACTATCCAGTGCCACCCACCAGATGCTAGAGCGCAAATTATTCCTCCCCACGACGCTTCACGGCAAAAGTGGAAGATGATGATGATGATGATGAGGATGATGATGATGATGATGATGATGATGATGATGATGATGATGATGATGATGATGATGATGATGAATCAGTTAATGCTTCCATTTTACGCATTCACATCCCTGCGTAAGCCCAGAGGCTGTGATACAATGTCCGCGCTTCCACCACGCACAAGAGAGACACATACAGCAAGGATACATAAACAGCCACACAATGGATGACGCTACATGAACTGCCACAAAATGTCGACGTTGTTAAAACAAAGCGTCATTAAATGTACACGTATCGAACTGACTCATTCTCTCAGTATGATATCAGGTGTCTCATTTATTAGCTGTGACAAGTTAGGACAATCATGAATGCCCACAGGGAGGCGGGACTAGTAACATAGGGATGTTTTACCAGACTGCAGGGACCCCAAGTCAAACGGGTTCATGTTTGATTAAAGCACCATACGGGAAGGCAAAGAAGAATAGTCAACCAATACAGACCTGGTGTGTCAGTCGCTACACGCTGAGGGGGGTGCGGAGGGCGGGATCTGAGCACCATGGACTGATAGTTCCACGTCCCATGTGGTTGATCTTTTTACTAACTGGCTAACTAGCTAGCTAGTTAGCTGGCTAGGTAACCAACCAACTTTTTTTTTAAATTCGCATATCCTTTTACAGGACATCGCTGTTAACAGCAGCATCTTTTAGCTGTCTGTTGATATCTTGGCAAGATTACACTCAGTAGTTTGTCATTGCTTTCTGAGCGGCCGGCTCAGTTATCCCGCAAGTCACCAGCGGGGGACGAACCGCTCCCAGTTCTCGCCCGCTACGAGACTCTGCGTGATAAACGGGATTACGGAGAAAGTGGTGTAACCCCTCGGCCAGAGAGACCGGCAGATAATAACTACCTAACTAAATAGCTAGTTGTCTAACTACCTAGTTATCTAACTAAATAATTAACTAACTGTCGAGGCAGCTAACTAACTAACGTCTGCCAGCAGTGTACTATACATAGAATGTAGCAGATGAAAGGAACCGAAGGAAAGGAACAGACTTGAAATGTCTGACATAGAATGTAGCAGATCCGAGGGACTGAGAGACAGGAACAGACTGGATATGTTTGACATAGAATGTAGCAGATGTGAGAAATCGAAGGAAAGAAACAGACTTGAAATGTCTGACATAGAATGTAGTAGATGGGAGGGAATGAGCGACAGGAAGAGACTGGATATGTTTGATATTGAACGTAGCAGATGTGAGAAACCGAAGGAAAGAAACAGACTTGAAATGTCTGACATAGAATGTAATAGATGGGGGGGGGGGGGGGGGGGGGGGGGGGGGTGGAGAAGGAAACCAAACTTGAAATATTTCACAATAGTTTGAGTACCTAATCTACAAACTCCCTCTGGCTTGTTAACTGATTACAGAATTGGTGATGTGTAGAATCATCTAGGTCATTTTCTCCACAACGCAAAAAACAAAAGCTCCCAACAAAGAACCACATGTAAGATATGAGCATGCACGTACCAGTAGCTGTCTCTCAAAGTCCAACGTTTCCTCCACCAACTGACGGTACTTGGCACAACAGTACAGACTCCTCCGCTCCCAGGTGGTAGCCAGCATATGTGGTGTGGGGATCGGCAAGATCTCTTGTTCTGTGTTCCATATAAATAGTGAGGTCTTAGTCATATATGACTGAGCTACCATATGACAGTAGACGGTACTACTACCTGCTTTCTATTAGCGCTCAGTGTTGGATCATAGATATGAATGAGCTCCCATATGACTTTGACGGTACCACCTGCTTTCTGTTAGCACCGAATGTTGGGCGGCGCTCTCCAAACCCAACACCCTACATTTTGCCAACGACTTCGGGTAGAGGAGCGCAATAAGGATACAAGCCTTATTCTAGTGCGAGGAAATGCAACCCAAGACTAAATGTCATGGCTGGGCAGACCCGGCCCTAAGCCTTGGTTGGCAACTGATCTAGGATCGAATCTACGACAGGGGGACGGTTAGAGAATTGCTTTGCTGATCCGGAAGCTTCTGCAGCTTGTCTTCTTCCAGACGTATTGGTGTTTCTTTTCTTCTGCAGTAAATTAGGCAGGCCGAGTGAGGGATCCTGCTTATTAGGCAACAAATGGTCTCTACATTCAGCCCAGGCGTTGAGCTATGGAGAGGTATAACTCCATTTTGCAAACTGTCATCTACCAAGACCGCGGGGTGCCAGTCAGTTCGATACAAAGGTGATCTATAACTATATTATTATATATAAGCGGGTACTCTCCCGCTGTTTATACTTCACCTCGACAAAGTACAAGAGGAACATGGTGATATGAGATGAGATGAGATCTTTATAGATATAAGACGGGCCTGAGTGCCCAGTTTGCGATTTATTGTCGATAAAGTCCGTTCACTGTGGATATAAAGTTGTCATGACAATAACAACCACATGTTATATCTGTAATCATCATCACATGCCTTATCAACTGGCGTGGGCAATCACGCTTCTCCATATCTTGCACTCTCCGACAGCACGTTTCATTTCGTGTGCTGACCCCATTCCCTGCCATGATACAAGACTTCCAATAGTTGTCTCACACTGTCTTCCTCTGTATGTCTATCCACAAATCTTTCCGGTTGTTACATGTTCCAGTTTGTGTTTTCTCATAGTGTGGCCAAAAATGATGACCATCTTTTCAATGTTGGCGATAAGTTGTCTTTGCGATTTAGCTTTCTTCTGAGTGTCAAAATTGCTAATGTTGGCTGTCTAAGGAATTTCCAGCATCCTTCTATGCAAGTACAACCACATCTTAAAGGCGTCTATGGGTTGTTTTCTCTTGCTTACTAGTTGGGACATAATCACAAAGCACCAAATGGACGATGCGGCTAAAGTCTTCAGTAGGTTACTAAACATAACGACAAGTAATAGTATAAATACTTATGCATAAAAGGATGTGATCAATGTCAGGCGAGATACCGTCTCCACAAGGAAGAGTGGTTGCAGTAGATCTCTAATATCGTCCTTTATGCCTTTGGTAGCAGGCTGTGACAGACTACCGTCGATTGATCTCTGAACGTTATCGAAGCACTTGTATCCAGGATGTTGACACAACATCCACTGCATAGTGAAAGTATGAAGGTGAAGGGCAGCAGGTTAAAAAGAAGACGGTCGTGGATGGGTCAAGCCGAAGACATTCTTCAACAGGTGTGTTCACTTGAGGACTTAGAACCTGGCGAGGAGTGGGTACAAGTGCCAACAGATTTCTGCACATCCTTTTAAGTTTGCATCCAACTATACAGAAAATGCAGACAAGCAAAACCCGGCAGCTGTGGGGGGGGGGGGGGGGGGGGGGGGGTACAAGCGTTGATTTTCGAGTATTCCTTAGACGGTGATGCTGTCATTTACACAGATGGGTCGGTCGTCCGACATGTGAGAAGCTCATGGGCCTTTACGGCTCAGGCCGGAGGGAGAATTGTGAAGAAGGACTCTGGTGCTTTCACTGAAACCACAAGCAGCCTGACTATGGAAGTCATGGCAGTTAGTAAAGCAATAACATGGCTCGAGACACAGACATTCACTAGGGCATGTTTCCTTAGCGACTCAGTGAACATGCTCAATAGGATAGAGATGGGGGAGATCCGAAGAGACTGGTTGCTGTCTCTGGAGCGGTCTCGGCTGGCAAAGATTAGTTTCATCTTCGTGCCAGGGCATGCAGGAGTACAAGGGAATGAGCGGGCTGACAAGCTCGCAGGTAAGGCTGATGTGGAGGGCGGACGCACCATGGACCAGGCTGACATTGTGAATGCTCTACGAGAAGTTAGACTTTTGCGAGAACCATGTGATGACTGGGAATCTACAACCATGGCCAGACTGCGAGAACAGCAAATTAAAAGAGGGGTGGCCAAACAAGAACACTACGCAGGAAGCCAAAGAAAACTGATAAACCAACACAGAACTGGTGTCGTTAGCCGCTATACGCTACGGGATTTGCTGAGGAGGCGATCCGAGCACTTATGGACTGAATGGTTCGGTGTGCAATGAGTGTCAGAGTCTTGCATAACACAAGACAAGTAGCTCGTTTTCTGGCAAGTGTGAAGTAATATCAAACTATCAAATCACACGAAGTGAATATCCGAAAGTATTATTCACACGTTTTATTGACGCGCTGCATTTATCATCGCACAAACATCGCGCACTGACAATCCATAACAATCATTACAGCATGAACAATATCACTACAATACATAATAATACATGCAAGCAATAAACATCTCACTTACAAGTCAAACTATTCAAGCATTCGACTCAGTCTCCCACTGTCGTACAGGCTAGCTCTCAAGTGCAGATATTCAAACACAACTCGCGACCTGTCCGTTCAAAAACCTAAGCCCGTCTGCCAGTTCTGGCGTCCTACACGCTATACGCTCAACGTTCAGCTTGGTGTCCCCTGCACGGTTCACGGGGTGAACTCAATTGCTTGTGCGTGGCTGCTTATCCAGGCGTCGGTAACGACGCCGCGTTCTCTCTGTCGTGTTTAACATTACTCAGGGTTGCGTGTTGTTATGGTGTCTGGCGTTGGTACAGACAACGCGTCGCAACCTCGCTGTGAGGACCTTGACACTCTCCACACCCCTTTTTTCATGAAAGGATTTCCTTACATGTATAAAATATCTTTGGTGTTCTTAAACATGTCAAAGCGAATTTTACATTAACAATTATCATAAATATTACAGGTGAATGTCAACT
>JACEFZ010014001.1:5000-17272 GCA_014155875.1 Cepaea nemoralis | reverse complement strand
ATTTTTCCAGAATATTGAGAGGAAAAATAAAAATATTTATAATGTGGGTGTCGGATCTCCTCACTCCAGGGACGACACTTTAAAGGAGGACACGACAGCTTCTTCAACAGAATGCGGTTCTCTTCAATTTGCACTTTCATCAGATCACTGTCCTGTTGTCGCTCTTTCGTCGGGTAACTATCATCCTCTTGACTCTCTTTCATCCGACTACTGTCCTCTTATAGTTCTTTCATCAGATTACTGTTCTCTTCTTTTTGCTCTTTCATCAGGTTACTGTTCTCTTGTTGCTCTTGTTTCAGGTTATTGTCCTCGTCTTGTCTCTCTTTCATCAGATTACTGTCCTCTTATAGTTCTTACGTAAGATTAATGTCTTATTGTAGCTCTTCTGTCGGATTACTGTCCTCTTATTATTACTTTTTTTTTATCAGATTATTCTCCTATTCTTATCGCACTATCATCTGATTACTGTCCACCTCTTATCGCACTTTAATCAGATTGCTCTTACACCAACCGGCACTCATTGGCTGATGTGGTCAACCTCACGGCGGCCGCCTTAACCTTCCAGGACAGTATCTGGCACCTATTGTAGGCTAGGTCAGCCTGCGGGTCCAGTTGAAATGTTAAGAGAATCTCCGCCTCGGTGGAGATTTGAATCCTTAACCACCCAAACGGCTTGATAGCCATTGCGTTAACGCCACCTCCACAAATATTCTGCCTCGAAGGAGATGTGAACACATTCCACCATTCTGACTGGCAAGCCGGCTGACATTTTCACCACAGCCTCCCCGTTGGTACGTTGCGCATGTTTAAATCCCTCGACATTAGAATATGGACTCTGTGCCCATATTGTTTCGTGTTGTTGTTATCGTTGTTGTTGTTGTTGTTGTTGTTGTTTTGTTGTGGTTGTTGTTGTTGTTGCTGTTGTTGTTGTTTTTGTGTAATGTAGTCTCCATGGAGCTAGGATGATAAAGTTATGAGTGTGGGCTGACCAGGATTCGACCCATCCTCCGCCGCCCGTTACAGTGAGGGAAAGATCGACCACAAATACCTCTGTGCACTCAGCCCAAGCCCAGTACAGATCTCTAGCAGGCTCCTGCATCAGACATGTTTTCACAAATGTAACTAACTGGGCCTGCTCCCTGGCGTAGGTGTTAACGTCTTTCTCGTAATCCCGTATATTCTCGTGAGTAACGCAGCTGCGTGAGATTCGGTAGCGTATCGCGCCGCTCTGGTTACTTATGGGTGTATGTAAGCCAGTCGCTCAGAAAGCAACGGCAAACTACAGAGCGTAATCTTGCCTAGTACATCAACAGCAACTGAAAAATGCTGATGTTGACTGCAACGTCCTGTAAGGGATATGCAACATTTAAAAGAAATACACTAACTGGAACCTGGCCTTCTTGATAGACGATAGTTATTGTCCTTTTTAAAAAGGCAAAATAACCTATTCATTGCACAAAGCCTGGGCTGAAATGTAGAGACCATATGTTGCCCATGCAGCATGATCCTTCTCTTTACCTGCCTAGTTTACTTCAGAGGAAAGATAACAATAACACGTCTGGAACAAGACAAGCGGCAGAAGTTGCCGAATTAGCAAAGCAATGCTCTAATTGTCCGCCATCCTGAGCTTCGATTCCCAGACCAGTTACCGATCAAGGCTTACAGCCTGGTCTGCCCTGCCATGACATTTAGTCTTTAAGTTGCATTTCTTTGCACCAGGATAAGGCTTGTACCCTTCTAATAGGGCTCTCCCGCCCGAAGCCGTTGGTGAGCGCCGCCCAAAATTCGGCACTAACAGAAAGCTGGTAATATCGCCTTCTATCATACGATAGCTAAGTCATATCTGATTTAGACCTGACTGCAGTTTCAAAAATTAATATTAGCCATTTCATGATAATTTACAAACGCGGTGAATTATACTTTTATACTCAATAAACTAAACGTTACATCAAAATAGCTGGCTCAGTAGCGAAGGTGCTACGGACACAGTTCGTAATCCTGCATAATCGCGTTCGAAACACAATTGCGGGTGATTTGGCAGCAGTCCGCCTTGCGTTGTTTTTTTACGAAATAGTATGGGTGCCGGTAGTTCAGAAATCAATGGCAAACTACTGAACGTAAACATGCCAAGAGATCACAACAACAAACAATGCTAGTGTAGACTGCAACGTCCTTTAAAGGATATGCAACTAACTTGTAACTAAATCAAAATAACATTTACAATTACCCAAACGGTCTCCCATACATGTTTCCCTCATTTTCTTGTGTAAGTTTATCTATATATGTATACTGTGAACGCTTTCGACCTCGGAGGCGCCTCGGTTAAGGATTACCTACGCGACATACTGGGATATGCATTCTGTCGGGGAGGAATTTTTTGAATTGTTTCAGGAAAGATAAAACAAAAGTCCTGATGTTTTTTCTTAAGCCAGCGTCTTCATACTTCTTCCTAGGAATGTTACCACTTTAATGTCAAGTAGAGAAGTGGCGTTCCATTATTGCAGGTAACCAGGAGCTATATTTACGTAATCAGTTGGTGTTTACTTAACCGGTTTGATTTTAATTAACCAGTTTGCATTACTTTAACCAGTGCTCGTTTATATAGGATGTATTTTTAATGACTGTGCAGTGTTTAAAATATAGCCGGTCCCTATTTTGTATTCACCCTCTGTAAAGTTCATGCAACATGATAGGTAAATACAAAATTTGGACAGGCAATATTTTCAGACACAGCACAGTCATTAAGAATACACCCTGTATAACAAGGTTAAGTTAGGGTTGATTACGGTGAAAGATAACCGGTTTGATGTTAATTACCGAGTTTGTATTGCATTAACCAGTGCTGGTTTACACAGCAAGGTTAAGTTAGGGTGGTTATGTTGAAAGGAAACTTCCATTTAAACATTTATATCTGCCCACGTTCTCTATAATGCTCATGTAGATCACACTGGGAGAGTTACAGTTCAGTGCACGAACTCCCTAGAGTGTATATTTAATATTGTTGTTTGTTAATCATTATGGAAGCCTGTATTTACTTAATCACATTATGTCTACGCAACCAGTGTGTAATAAGATTACCTATTGCATTGCATTTACCTAACTACATGATGTCTACGTAACGACTGTGTAATTAGATGGCCTATTGTGTTTGCTTAATCGCATTGTAATTACGTAAACACTAAGTGTTTAGGTTACCTATTATTTACCAGAATATTTTAATGTTTTTCACCTATTGTCTTTACGTAATAAATTCGCATTTATTTAATGTGTTTACATTCTTCTTCTTCTTCTTCTTCTTCTTCTTCTTCTTCTTCTTCTTCTTCTTCTTCTTCTTCTTCTTCTTCTTCTTCTTCTTCTTCTTCTTCTTCTTCTTCTTCTTCTTCTTGTCTTCCTCCTCCACTACCTCATTCGTCTTCTTGTTTATTTTTGTCCTCTTTCTTCACCACCTCATTCTCCTTCTTCTTCTTATTCTTCATCTTCTTCTTCTTTTTCTTCTTCTTCTTCATCTTCTTGTCTTCCTCCTCCACTACCTCATTCGTCTTCTTGTTTCTTTTTGTCCTCTTTCTTCACCACCTCATTCTTCTTCTTCTTCTTCTTCTTCTTCTTCTTCTTCTTCTTCTTCTTCTTCTTCTTCTTCTTCTTCTTCTTCTTCTTCTTCTTCTTCTTCTTCTTCTTCCTCTTCTTCTAGTCTTCCTCCTCCACCACCTTTTTCCTATTCTTCAGCTGCTGCTCCGTCTTCGTTTCCCCCGTGACAGTTTGTTATATTCTCGTGTTACACAGACCGCCACATTTGAATGTTAGACTGTAGATGTGTTTGTTACATGCGAGTACTCAGGGTACTCGTTGTTTCCTTCAAGATATCTACTTCTTTGGTTAACAACTAACGAGATACATCAAAATGTATCTGGCATTAAATTGTGCAATCTGCTATTTGTGTCTTCTGAGTTTATACCGACAACCGAAAAATATAACTAGTCTATATTTCCTTAACCAGTTTATATGTGTATACACAATTGGAATACAGAACAGCTACTGTTCATTCGCATCATTTTTAGAGAGGACAGAAGATCCGACAGAGAGATCTTCATCATCATCATCATCATCATCATCATCATCATCATCATCATCATCATCATCACCATCATCCAGTGTCTTGCCGACTGGCGTGAACGATGATGGTTCTCCACAAATTACCATCTCCGACGGCATGGATCAATTCATGTGTTGACTCTCTTCCGTGATATAACACAAGCTGGTCAAGAAATATCTAACGCTGTCTTCCCCAGTCTCTCTTTCCACAAATCTTTCCAGTTGTCATAACGTATTCCAGTTTTTGTCTTCACATAATGTGGCCAATATATGATAACTTCTCTTTTCTGGCAGAGAGATAGAAACAGGATATAGCACGTCAAACAATACCCACTTATCAACTGTCATTTTTACTCATACATAGGAAGATTGCTATGGAAGTTCAGTGACAAATGGTAATAGCATTTCTTGTCCACTGTCAAATCTGTTCCTTGTAAAGACAAATAGACAAGGCCTCATTCTGGCTTGTTCGAGTTTGCAGGCTTTTTTAAGAAATATGTTTCCCTCTACACATAACTGCTACGGCATTCTTCTTCTTCTTCTTCCTCTTCTTCTTCTTCTTCTTCTTCTTCTTCTTCTTCTTCTTCTTCTTCTTCTTCTTCTTCTTCTTCTTCTTCTTCTTCTTCTCCTTCTCCTCCTCCTTCTCCTCCTTCTCCTTCTCGTTCTTCTTATTTCCTGTCAGTTAATTAGTTACAATCGAACCTAACAGTTTTGCTTGTTTGATTTATAATTTTGTATTCAACGAGGATAGTTTTTGGAAATCTAGAAAGAGTGCTTCATTCTCCCGCCAAAGAGCACATGGAAAAATTATCTGCGCAGTTCTCGTAAACTGAAGATAACGCGAGATTCCAGACGTGTGTACGTCACTGTGACGCATGTTTTAACTATTCCTCACTTTCTTCTCCATCATTCTCCTCCTCCTCCTCCTCCTCCTGCATATTCCCCATTTTTATTATTCATCTTCTTCTTCGTCTACTCATCCTCTTCCTCATCCTCATCCTCTTCCCGTATGTCCTCTTTTTGCTTTTTATTCTTCACCATCTTGTCGTCTCCTCCCCGTCTTCCTCATCATCCTCGTCTATTCCTCCTAATTGTTATCTTTTTTTTTATTATTCTTCGTCTCCTCCCCCTCCTCCTTCTCCTCCTCCTCCTCCTGCTCATCCTTCTTCTTCTTCTTCTTCTTCTTCTTCTTCTTCTTCTTCTTCTTCTTCTTCTTGCATTCTGAAATATCATTAAGGAAAACAAAAATCAAACATATCACATTTCGATGAAAGTCATACATACTGGCTGTCTTTGCTCCAGGTACACACTAGCCCGTCAGTCGTTTTGTCTCTGCGATGTGCTCGCTAGTGAGCAGCGGTGGCATATTGGCTAGACACTTGCCTACCGGCTCAGTTGTCATCGGTTCTAATTCGGGTGGAATGTTTTAATTGACCTGGGAGTTCCCAGGACAGCCCAGGCTAAGATGTGTGTCAGGAAGTCTGATGGGGTAAAGGCCGTCGGTGTGATATTGGCCATGTAACCCGCCGATTGGGCTCTATATAAATGTGGGTGTGGCAACATTTGCCTTTAGCGGGGTAAGGCTTGGAAAATGGTTCTTATATTATATAACATATATACAGTAAAACGTGGGGCTTGTGGAGGGGACCCAGCGATCGATAGAGAGAGAGAGAGAGAGAGAGAGAGAGAGAGAGAGAGAGAGAGAGAGAGAGAGAGGGAGAGAGAGAGAGAGAGAGACGGACAGATATAGAGACAGACAGACGGGCAGACAGACTGACAGGCAGATACAGAGACAGATATACAGGCAAATATAGAAACAGAGAGAGAGAGACAGAAAAACAGAGAGAGACAAAAACAGAGACAGAGAGAGACGGAGAGACACAGAGAGACAGCGAGAGAGTCAGACGGACAGACAAACAGACAGACAACTAGACATATATAGAGACAGTTATAGAGACAGACAGAGAGAGAGAGCAGAGA
The DNA here is from genome assembly GCA_014155875.1 of Cepaea nemoralis. Taxonomy (NCBI): domain Eukaryota; kingdom Metazoa; phylum Mollusca; class Gastropoda; order Stylommatophora; family Helicidae; genus Cepaea; species Cepaea nemoralis. Next base: position 11,203 of record JACEFZ010014001.1, on the reverse strand, counting down.
GAGAGACAGAGCCAGAGAGAGGCAGACATATAGACGACAGACGGACAGACACACATTTATAGAGACATATATAGAGACATATGTAGTGAAAGATAGAGACGGAGAGTAACAGAGAAAGATGGGGGACAAAGAGACACAGCGAGAGAGAGAGAGAGAGAGAGAGTGACAGACGGATGGACAAACAGACATATATAGAGACAGTTATAGAGAAAAAAGAGAGAGAGACAGAATGACAGAGAAAGAGCGAGAGAGAGACAGCGAGAGAGAGAGACGGAGGCACAAATAGACAAATATAGATATAGATATAGAGTTAGTTATAGAGACATACATATATATATATATATATATATATATATATATATATATATATATATATATATATATATATATATATATATATAGAGAGAGAGAGAGAGAGAGAGAGAGAGAGAGAGACGGAGGTACAAATAGACAAATATAGATATAGATATAGAGTCAGTTATAGAGACATACATATATATATATATATATATATATATATATATAGAGAGAGAGAGAGAGAGAGAGAGAGAGAGAGAGAGAGAGAGAGAGAGAGAAACAGACATAAAGACAGTCCTGCAGATATGAGACAGATATACAGGCAGATATGAGACAGAGAGAGACAGCGAGAGAGAAATAGACATATAGAGAGACAGAGGGACAAACGGCCAGATATAGAGACATATATAGAGACAGTTATAGAGGTCCAGAGAGCAGAGAGAAACAGAGACAAAGGGCGAGAGAGAGAGAGAGAGAGAGAGAGAGAGAGAGAGAGAGAGAGAGAGAGAGAGAGAGAGAGAGAAATAGACAGAAAGACAGAAAGACACATAAAGAGCGACAGACAGAGAGACAGACGGACAGACAGACAGTGAGACAACGTGAGGCAGGCAGACATAGAGACAGGGAAAGAGAACAAACATCCATCCATCATGTGCCGTGCCGATAAGCGTGAGCGCTCATATACTGCCATGTCACTCGATCACCAGAGTCGTGGATCAGCTCTATGTTCTTGTCTCGACCATGCCACGTGGCCAAGCCATCCAAGTATTTAATTCTCGGTCTTCCCTTGGTCTCTTCCCTTCGATCTTGCCAGTCGTCACCAAGTTCTCCAATTCATACAAACCTTATTTTCAAAGGGGAAGAAATCTGGCACTCAGGCATGTCTTTTACATTCGTCCCTTCCAATCACACATCTTTTGTTCATCATTGTGCATGTTACATTTACAAAGGGAAAAAAAACACATTGTCAAACGATTGGTGTCAACATAAGCAATGCATATTACCATGTTATGAGACTGGAAGGCAAATGCACGTATACACGCACATTCATAAACACATGCACACAAACCTGCATACATACTTACATCATTTACCCACACTCCCACAGTTATGCACCCACTCAATAACACGCAAATAAACACTCACACAGACAGACAGACAGACAGACAGACAGACAGACAGACAGACAGACAGACAGACAGACAGATAGACCTACCGACCCACCCTCCGACCGACCCACCCACCCACCGACCCACTGACCCACCGACCGACCAACCCACCCACCCACCGACCCACCGACCCACCCACCCACCGACCCACAGACCTACCGACTGGCTGGCCGACGGACAGGCAGGCAGGCAGAGTTAGAGATAGACAGACATAGAGAGACAGACAGACGGGCAGGCAGCAGGCAAGCAGAGTTAGAGATAGACAGAGATAGAGAGAGACAGACAGACAGAGACAGATAGACAGAGAGCGAGACAGACAAAGACATAGAGATAGAGAGAAATCGTGGATCTTAGACTGTGAAGGCGAATGTAGACAATCGCTTTAAACGTAGCTACGGTGATATTGTTTGTTGTACGGACCAGCTTAACATATTCTTACGTAATGATCTTTTGGTTGGTTGGTTGCCTTATTTGGTTAGTTTCTTGGTTCGATCGTTTGTTGGTTTATTGGTTTATTGATTTTTGTTTTTGTTTTAGGTCGTTCGTTCGTTGGGTTTATTTGTTGGTTAGTTCGTTCGTTCGTTGGTTGATTGCTTTATCGGCTGCTGTTTTACTTGGTTGGTTGGTTGGTTGGTTGGTTGGTTGGTTGGTTGGTTGGTTGGCTGGTTAGTTATATGTTGGTTGGTTGGTGGGTGGGTGAGTGGGTTGGTTATATCGTCGTTGGTTTGTTAGTTTATTTCTTTCATTGGTTTAATAGTCGGTTCGTTGGTTCGATATAGTAGATATAGTAGTTTAGTAGTACTTATAGGAGTACAGTAGTAGTAACGAAGTAGTGGTACACTAGTAGTAACAAAGTAGTGGTTGTGGTTGTAGTAGTAGTAGTAGTAGTAGTATCAGTAGTAGTAGTAGTAGTAGTAGTAGTGGTAGTAGTAGTAGTAGTAGTAGTAGTAGTAGTAGTAGTAGTAGTAGTAGTAGTAGTAGTAGTAGTAGTAGTAGTAGTAGTAGTAGTGGTAGTAGTAGCAGCAGCAGCAGCAGCAGCAGTAGTAGTAGTAGTAGTAGTAGTAGTAGTAATAGTAGTAAGAAGTAGTAGTAGTAGTAGTAGCAGCAGTTGTAGTAGTAGTAGTAGTAGCGGCAGTAGTAGTAGTAGTAGTAGTAGTAGTAGTAGTAGTAGTAGTAGTAGTAGTAGTAGTAGTAGTAGTAGCAGAAGTAGTAGTAGTAGTAGTAGCAGTAGTAGTAGTAGTAGTAGTAGTAGTAGTAGTAGTAGTAGTAGTAGTAGTAGTAGTAGTAGTAGTAGTAGTAGTAGTAGTAGTAGTAGTAGTAGTAGTAGTAGTAGTAGTAGTAGTAGTAGTAGTAGTAGTAGTAGTAGTAGTAGTAGTAGTAGTAGCAGAAGTAGTAGTAGTAGTAGTAGCAGTAGTAGTAGTAGTAGTAGTAGTAGCGGCAGTAGTAGTAGTAGTAGTAGTAGTAGTAGTAGTAGTAGTAGTAGTAGTAGTAGTAGTAGTAGTAGTAGTAGTAAAAGTAGTAATGTGAGTAGACTGTTTTTTTTTGTTTCGTTCGCTCGCTTTGAACTCAAGCTTAGTCCATTGACGTGCTACTTCTAATGGACTGGACTGATTTTTGCGTAGGGATTAGCTTTCCCTTTTGCCAGTGCCCATCCCCATGTGGCGAACCCAGTCCGACTTCTAAGATACTCGTAATTTACAATTTACGTTCCCAAGTCAAGGACTAAAAGTCAAACTATTAGTGCAATTTACTGGTATAGGGGTTGATCCCGCTACCTAGGTATCAGCACACGACGAGTTCTCTTATCCTTTCGGTCATTCTAAGTAATAATAATAATAATAGTAGTATTAGTGAGCCGCGGCTGTCCGAGTAGCTAGAACGCCGGATTCTCCTTCGGGAGACCCGGGTTAGAATCATCGGTAAATTGTGGATTTTTTTCTGTCGGGGGGAAAAAGAAAACCGTAACCTGCACAGTTCGCGGCGACTGTTCTAGCCAGGCGGCCTTAATTCCTCAGGCACAAAGCCTTCTCCCTACCCACACCCCCTTCCTGCCAAACACAGGTAAGGTACTATACCGGCATAAATGGCAGTTTGACAGTATTAATATATGTACACAGATTATGGTCGCCACTAAGAAGAAGGAAAAACCACAATATAATATACAAGTAAATGGGAGTATTCTTAAACAAGTGAATCGGCAAAATTATCTCGGAGCATGCAAAGAATACCATGGACAGATTGAAAAACCAATGACCAAGTCCTACAAGAAACAAATGAAAATCGTACACTGATTAGAGAAATTAGACGTAGACAGTCAACATTTTTCGGTTACATTATGAGTAGAAATACATTGGAGAACTTGGTGACACCTGGCAAGATCGAGGGGAAGCGGACAAGGGGAAGGCAGAGAACTAAATACCTGGATGTATTGGCCACGTGTTATGGCCGAGACAAGAAAACTGAGCTGATCCACGACTCTGGTGATCGAGTGAGATGGCGAAACATGGCCGCCCACGCTTATCTGAGCGGCACGTGATGAATGCATTTCTATTATTATTATTATTATTATTATTATTATTATTATTATTATTAGTTTAGTTTTAGTTTAGACGACGGATCAATATCACGGCACACGGGTGTAACCCGTAAGTGCTCCGTTCTACTCCTAACTCAAGCCTGAGTACGGAGAATCTCAGCTGAGTGCTCGAACTCCGTAGCACTGAGGAGGATCCTGAAATACTTTGGGTATATTTTTAATTTGGCCTGGGCATCGCCGTTAGGCTACTATTTTTCGATTTCCAACTGCCAAGGGATCTTTTACGTGCGCAACAATACACACGGGCGTCCGATCTCAATACTCAGAGACCAGGGGAAATTGTGTTACTAGAAGTTCACGTAAAAAAAAATCTCGGTCCTCACCGGGACTTGAACACCGGGACCTCCAGCACACAAGGCGGATGCCCGTAATAAAAATTAGTAGTAGTAGTAGAAGTAGTAGTAGTGGTAGTAGTAGTAGTAGTAGTAGTAGTAGTAGTAGTAGTAGTAGTAGTAGTAGTAGTAGTAGTTGTTGTTGTTGTTGTTGTTGTTGTTGTTGTTGTTGTTGTTGTTGTTGTTGTGGCAGTAGTAGTAGGAGTAGTAATCGTTTAGTGGTGGTGGTGGTGGTGGTGGTGGTGGTGGTGGTAGTAGTAGTAGTAATAGTAGTAGTAGTAGTAGTAGTAGTAGTAATAATTAGTAGTTTGTAATAATAGTAGCAGTAACAGCAGCAGTAGTAGCAGTAACAACACTGGTACGCATCAGTAGCAGAGACAGCAGCATTAACAGCAATCTGAAACCTTCGAAGAAGATTTCTGACATTAGTCTTCCTTAACCAACCCCGCTACAAATGTTATGTCGAAGGGTCGGTCTAATGCAATTTACAGGTTTTCACTTTGCTTCGGGCAGAAAGCGATGTTGCCTTAGCATTCACTTCTACTGATTTTAACCCTCTGACATCGTAATTCTTTCCCAATTCCATCAACATTTCTGTGTGGGTACTCCTGTAATGTGTTTTACATTCTTGACTTTTCCTGAGCAAGTTTGATCTCTGTGATTAAAGTCAGAGGGTTTGCCGTGGATCTTCTTCTCCTTCTTCTTCTGCTTCTTCTGCTTCTTCTTCTTCTTCTTCTTCTTCTTCTTGTCTTCCTCCTCCACTACCTCATTCGTCTTCTTGTTTATTTTTGTCCTCTTTCTTCACCACCTCATTCTCCTTCTTCTTCTTATTCTTCATCTTCTTCTTCTTTTTCTTCTTCTTCTTCATCTTCTTGTCTTCCTCCTCCACTACCTCATTCGTCTTCTTGTTTCTTTTTGTCCTCTTTCTTCACCACCTCATTCTTCTTCTTCTTCTTCTTCTTCTTCTTCTTCTTCTTCTTCTTCTTCTTCTTCTTCTTCTTCTTCTTCTTCTTCTTCTTCTTCTTCCTCTTCTTCTAGTCTTCCTCCTCCACCACCTTTTTCCTATTCTTCAGCTGCTGCTCCGTCTTCGTTCCCCCGTGACAGTTTGTTATATTCTCGTGTTACACAGACCGCCACATTTGAATGTTAGACTGTAGATGTGTTTGTTACATGCGAGTACTCAGGGTACTCGTTGTTTCCTTCAAGATATCTACTTCTTTGGTTAACAACTAACGAGATACATCAAAATGTATCTGGCATTAAATTGTGCAATCTGCTATTTGTGTCTTCTGAGTTTATACCGACAACCGAAAAATATAACTAGTCTATATTTCCTTAACCAGTTTATATGTGTATACACAATTGGAATACAGAACAGCTACTGTTCATTCGCATCATTTTTAGAGAGGACAGAAGATCCGACAGAGAGATCTTCATCATCATCATCATCATCATCATCATCATCATCATCATCATCATCATCATCATCACCATCATCCAGTGTCTTGCCGACTGGCGTGAACGATGATGGTTCTCCACAAATTACCATCTCCGACGGCATGGATCAATTCATGTGTTGACTCTCTTCCGTGATATAACACAAGCTGGTCAAGAAATATCTAACGCTGTCTTCCCCAGTCTCTCTTTCCACAAATCTTTCCAGTTGTCATAACGTAGTTCCAGTTTTTGTCTTCACATAATGTGGCCAATATATGATAACTTCTCTTTTCTGGCAGAGAGATAGAAACAGGATATAGCACGTCAAACAATACCCACTTATCAACTGTCATTTTTACTCATACATAGGAA
>JACEFZ010014001.1:0-2500 GCA_014155875.1 Cepaea nemoralis | reverse complement strand
ACAGTGAGACAACGTGAGGCAGGCAGACATAGAGACAGGGAAAGAGAACAAACATCCATCCATCATGTGCCGTGCCGATAAGCGTGAGCGCTCATATACTGCCATGTCACTCGATCACCAGAGTCGTGGATCAGCTCTATGTTCTTGTCTCGACCATGCCACGTGGCCAAGCCATCCAAGTATTTAATTCTCGGTCTTCCCTTGGTCTCTTCCCTTCGATCTTGCCAGTCGTCACCAAGTTCTCCAATTCATACAAACCTTATTTTCAAAGGGGAAGAAATCTGGCACTCAGGCATGTCTTTTACATTCGTCCCTTCCAATCACACATCTTTTGTTCATCATTGTGCATGTTACATTTACAAAGGGAAAAAAAACACATTGTCAAACGATTGGTGTCAACATAAGCAATGCATATTACCATGTTATGAGACTGGAAGGCAAATGCACGTATACACGCACATTCATAAACACATGCACACAAACCTGCATACATACTTACATCATTTACCCACACTCCCACAGTTATGCACCCACTCAATAACACGCAAATAAACACTCACACAGACAGACAGACAGACAGACAGACAGACAGACAGACAGATAGACCTACCGACCCACCCTCCGACCGACCCACCCACCCACCGACCCACTGACCCACCGACCGACCAACCCACCCACCCACCGACCCACCGACCCACCCACCCACCGACCCACAGACCTACCGACTGGCTGGCCGACGGACAGGCAGGCAGGCAGAGTTAGAGATAGACAGACATAGAGAGACAGACAGACGGGCAGGCAGCAGGCAAGCAGAGTTAGAGATAGACAGAGATAGAGAGAGACAGACAGACAGAGACAGATAGACAGAGAGCGAGACAGACAAAGACATAGAGATAGAGAGAAATCGTGGATCTTAGACTGTGAAGGCGAATGTAGACAATCGCTTTAAACGTAGCTACGGTGATATTGTTTGTTGTACGGACCAGCTTAACATATTCTTACGTAATGATCTTTTGGTTGGTTGGTTGCCTTATTTGGTTAGTTTGTTGGTTCGATCGTTCTTTGGTTTATTGGTTTATTGATTTTTGTTTTTGTTTTAGGTCGTTCGTTCGTTGGGTTGTTTATTTGTTGGTTAGTTCGTTCGTTCGTTGGTTGATTGCTTTATCGGCTGCTGTTTTACTTGGTTGGTTGGTTGGTTGGTTGGTTGGTTGGTTGGTTGGTTGGCTGGTTAGTTATATGTTGGTTGGTTGGTGGGTGGGTGAGTGGGTTGGTTATATCGTCGTTGGTTTGTTAGTTTATTTCTTTCATTGGTTTAATAGTCGGTTCGTTGGTTCGATATAGTAGATATAGTAGTTTAGTAGTACTTATAGGAGTACAGTAGTAGTAATGAAGTAGTGGTACACTAGTAGTAACAAAGTAGTGGTTGTGGTTGTAGTAGTAGTAGTAGTAGTAGTATCAGTAGTAGTAGTAGTAGTAGTAGTAGTGGTAGTAGTAGTAGTAGTAGTAGTAGTAGTAGTAGTAGTAGTAGTAGTAGTAGTAGTAGTAGTAGTAGTAGTAGTAGTAGTGGTAGTAGTAGCAGCAGCAGCAGCAGCAGCAGTAGTAGTAGTAGTAGTAGTAGTAGTAGTAATAGTAGTAAGAAGTAGTAGTAGTAGTAGTAGCAGCAGTAGTAGTAGTAGTAGTAGTAGCGGCAGTAGTAGTAGTAGTAGTAGTAGTAGTAGTAGTAGTAGTAGTAGTAGTAGTAGTAGTAGTAGTAGCAGAAGTAGTAGTAGTAGTAGTAGCAGTAGTAGTAGTAGTAGTAGTAGTAGTAGTAGTAGTAGTAGTAGTAGCGGCAGTAGTAGTAGTAGTAGTAGTAGTAGTAGTAGTAGTAGTAGTAGTAGTAGTAGTAGTAGTAGTAGTAGTAGTAGTAGTAGTAGTAGTAGTAGTAGTAGTCTAGTAGTAGTAGCAGAAGTAGTAGTAGTAGTAGTAGCAGTAGTAGTAGTAGTAGTAGTAGTAGTAGCGGCAGTAGTAGTAGTAGTAGTAGTAGTAGTAGTAGTAGTAGTAGTAGTAGTAGTAGTAGTAGTAGTAGTAGTAGTAGTAGTAGTAGTAGTAATGTGAGTAGACTGTTTTTTTTTGTTTCGTTCGCTCGCTTTGAACTCAAGCTTAGTCCATTGACGTGCTACTTCTAATGGACTGGACTGATTTTGCGTAGGGATTAGCTTTCCCTTTTGCCAGTGCCCATCCCCATGTGGCGAACCCAGTCCGACTTCTAAGATACTCGTAATTTACAATTTACGTTCCCAAGTCAAGGACTAAAGTCAAACTATTAGTGCAATTTACTGGTATAGGGGTTGATCCCGCTACCTAGGTATCAGCACACGACGAGTTCTCTTATCCTTTCGGTCATTCTAAGTAATAATAATAATAATAGTAGTATTAGTGAGCCGCGGCTGTCCGAGTAGCTAGAACGCCGGATTCTCCTTCGGGGCCCCGGGGTTGAAACTTTAAATTGTGGATTTTTTTT
>JACEFZ010014000.1:0-10000 GCA_014155875.1 Cepaea nemoralis | reverse complement strand
GTAGTAGTAGTAGCAGCAGCAGTAGTAGTAGTAGTAGTAGTAGAAGTAGTAGTAGTAGTAGTAGTAGTAGTAGTAGTAGTAGTAGTAGTAGTAGTAGTAGTAGTAGTAGTAGTAGTAGTAGTAGTAGGTGAATTAGCAACAGCATTTGTACCACCTGTAGTCGCAGCATAGCAGTAGTAGTAACAATAGCAGCAGTAGTTGTAGTAGTAGCTTCAACAGCAGTAGTAGTAGTAGCTTCAACAGCAGTATTAGTAGTAGTAGTAGTAGTAGTAGTAGTAGTAGTAGTAGTAGTAGTAGTAGTAGTAGCTCCACAGCAGCAGCAGTAGTAGTAGTAGTAGTAGTAGTAGTAGTAGTAGTAGTAGTAGTAGTAGTAGTAGTAGTAGTAGTAGTAGTAGTAGTAGTAGTAGTAGTAGTAGTAGTAGTAGTAGTAGTAGTAGTAGTAGTAGTAATAGTAGTAGTAGTTGTTGTTGCTGCTGTTGTATGAGCAGCAGCAATTGTAGCAGCAGCAGTAGTAACAATAGCAGCGGTGGTTGTAGTAGCAGTTGAACAAAAGTATTAGACAAAGAACACAACTGTTATCATCAGTTATTCTGGGGTACATATAATTCAGCTGTAGTCTCTCTTCTATCGTGAACTGCAGCGTAATACGCGCTCTTGTTTAGTTGTTCCTCTTCTATTATGGACTGCAATGTTACGCTCGCTATTGTTTAATCCTTCCTCTACATTATAGGGCGAAATTTACTTGCTTAAAGCCTTGAATCTCTCCTCGTACACCAAGGCATGTAAATCATCTCTAGACGAACTGACAAATAGACAGTCTGACATGCAGACATAAATATACAGACAGACTGACAACTAGAGAGACAGCTAGATAGACAGACAGACAGACAGGCTTGCTGGCATGCAGTTGTAAGAACTCGAAAGAAACAACGCTGTATTGGTTTTACCTTTATTACAAATACATGACTTTAAAAAAAAAACAGACATTTGAAAATGTGCCATATAAACATTTGATAATCGTAAGATAAATAAATAGATGTATGTGAGTCTCAAAACGTCAGCCGAACTCGTATATGATAATTTGATATCGTGTGTGAATCTGAAGACGCCATGAACATAAACTGCTTTACAATCCGAAACTAAAGATGTAATGAACATAAAGTGCTTTATAATCCGGAATTAAAGATGCAATGAACATAAAGTGATTTACAATCCGAAACTAAAGATGCAATGAACATAAAGTGCTTTATAATCCGGAATTAAAGATGCAATGAACATAAAGTGCTTTACAATCCGAAACTAAAGATGACATTAACATAAAGTGCTTTACAATCCGAAACTAAAGATGCCATAAACATACAGTGCTTTACAATCCGAAAAAAAAAAAAATGTCATGAACATAAAGTGCTTTACAATCCCAAAGTTAGTGTTAATTTTTTTTTAAAACTCACTCTTAACTGGCACTGTGGCGAAAGGGTTACAAACTCAATTCACAGTCCCGCATACAAAGTTCGAAATACAGCTATGGGCTATTTGGAAGCAGAACGACTTGAGCTGGTTTTCAAGCAATGGAATGAGATTCTGTCGTTAAGAAAGCAATGGCAAACTACTGAACGTAAACTTTCAGAAGCAATGGCAAACTACTGCAATAACGAAGACACAAACAATAGATTGCACGATTTATTGCCTGGCATATTTCGCTGCATCTCGTCAGGTACATACTGCAGAAATCACACAACTTACGTGAAATTAACTAGATAAATCCTTCAAGTTGAAATATACACAATTTCGCACAGTAATGTCACTTATCTACCACGGTAATTTTAAGCTGACTAACATGTCTTTCTGTTTACACAATTCTGGCTTGCGTTGATATATCATAATTGCTTCTGCAAATTTTAACAAGCGAGTATTTTGTGTTCTAAACAACACGCGAAATGCAGTGTCTCTGGACACAACATGGCCACTGGCGACAATGTGCCTGCCGATTGAAGACGCCGGGAGCTTCCGGTGTGTCGGCTCCTCGCGGCTAGCATCTCCTGTGTGTTGTATCTTGTTGACCCATTGAGGTATGTGTTCTGACACCCGTTTGTTAAGCTGTCTCTCCGTTCGACCAATGTAAACGGCCTGGCATCTACATGTGAATTGGTAAATACAGTATGTACCTGACGAGATGCAGCGAAGTATGCCAGGCAATAAATCGTGCAATCTATTGTTTGTGTCTTCGTTATTCAAATTCACTACGGGAAAACATTGTTTTGAAACTACTGGAAGTAAATTTGCCTATAAATAACAAACAAAGACCCTCCCTCCTTTTTCCAAGCACAGTTATTTACTGCATATATATATATATATATATATATATATATATATATATATATATATATATATATATATATATATATATATATATATATATATATATATATATATAAGGGGGGGGGGGTCTTGGGCCTGAGGAACTAAGGCCGTCTGGCTAGTGCAGTTGCCGCGAACTGTGCAGGTTAGAGTTTTATTTTTTGCCCCTGACAGAAAACAATCCACACCTTACCGAGGATTCAAACCAGGATCTCCCGAAGGAGAACTCAGCGTTTTAGCCACTCGATCAGCCGCAAACATAATGTTCCCATGCCGAGAATTGAACCCGGGATGCCGGGGTGAAAGCCGTGAATCCTAACCATTGCCCATCTTTAATTCACCAAAATTGGTGAATTTACCCATCTGTAATTCGCCAAGATTGGTGGATTTAACCGTCTGTAATTGACTGACTTCAAAATAAGCCAGACATCGAATGGTCTTACCATTGCATAATTTAATTCGATTTGGTGCCAAATAAAAAGTAGGATTGGACCAAACATGGGACACAGTTAAATAAACAAATATTATAAACGAGAGCGAAACAGAAGTCTAGTGCTTCCAAACTGACGTGGATAGGGCCTTAGGTTCGTACCGGAATATGAGCAGCGTTGCCAGTAATGGGCTGTGCTCAATCTTTAAACCTCAAACCCCGAAACAACCAAATAAATCAAGGATTATAATGTAAATTTCCGTTCACTGAGCATTGAAATTGCGGAAGATACCGCGATACAAAACAAATAACACAATGGTCCTACTACGGCGATATATGGTCCTTCCGTTGGTGATATATTATTCTTTTGCACCGAATCAATTACAGTATTAAGAACCTATGGTACAACTCCATGAAACAAGCTAAAGTAACATTCTGAGAACATTCATCTGTAACGTAAAATTGCATAGAAAATGAGCCTTGTGTAGGGGTTCTTCTTCTGCGTTCATCCGGAGTGTTTTTTCAGATGTAATTGCGTTGTGCCAAGTTTATTTGCGCCCTTCGGCGGACACATCCGACTTCTGCGGGTGTTTGTTGACCGGGTTAACCTTCCCGGGGTCTGTGTTTCAATATGGGTCGGGTGGAATGCCGACATTATTGCCACCAACATTGACAGACAATGCATGCCCGGCCAGCTCCACGCCGATCACAGATGAGCAGATGGGAGACACGGTTGCCCAGTCTCTCCTAGTCGAACTCACCAGGAGGGGAGGGTGGCCTCTGAAGCGCGTGGCGTTCCCTCGGTCCGGCGTCGACTCGCAAGAGAAGGGCTGGTAGGGATGCAAGCTCCCCCACCTATAACCCTTCAAATTGTTAGCCGCCCCCTAACCGGTTGTGGCACTCTGCCTGTGTTGGGGTTGATAGCAACGTCCTGGAAAGGACAAGCGAGGTTTTATGTTTTCCTTCGTGCAAGAGACTACCGTTGCCATGGCGATTCTTATGTATTTTAACTGATTCACTGCCGAGGGATAATATATCGCCAAATATGACTTCTCCTTTGGACAGAAGGACGATATATCGCATAACAGGATCTCCGTGTTATTTGGTTTTGTTTCGTAGTATCTTCCGCAGTTTCAATGCTCAGTGAACGGAAATTTACATTATAATACTTGTCTATTTGATTGTGTGCCATGTTTGGTCCAATTCCACTTTCGTGTTTGGCACTGAATCTGTAAAACATTAATTACAGTTTAGAACAGTGGTTCTCAACCTTTTTTGGCCCGTGCCCCCCTTCACCATATTTTCAGAACGTCATTCCCCCCCCCCCCCTTCCTATAAAAAATTTGGCCCGTGCTCCCCTTCACCGTATTTTCAGAACGTCATCCCCCCCCCCTTTCATATTTCCTATCTAAAAATCCCCCCACCCCTACACAGTATACGTAAAAATGGAAGGTAAATTTAATAGCATATACTAAAACAAGTCTAGACATCCACATAAAACATGATTTGTGGGTCTACTTACTTTATAAAATGAATTTTAGAAGGATGAGACGTACATAACTGTAAAGTATGAAGGGAACAAACAATATCAAGTAATCGGTTCTTGTATTAACGCGATCTTGAAATGGTCTTCATTCCCCCCCCCCCCCCCCTGGAAACCCTAAAATTCCCCCCTGGGGGGGGGGGGGGGGGAAATTCTCCACCAGTTGAGAACCACTGGTTTAGAAGCTTTCTGGTCGCCAAAGCCATGGAAATGGCTTGCATTTATCGAAGCTGTTTTAGAGACTTTCCTGCCGACCAAATACCGAAGTACCATCAACACGGGGACTGTGTTACAGGATTCTGTTTCCCCTCGTTAAGCTCAGAAAATAGCAGGGTGTCCCAAATCGGTATTGTAACCTCACATCTGCCGAGAGACATATTAGGGCGTTATCAGGTCGTGTAAAAGTACCGGAAGACATGTCGGACTGGCACAATGTAATAGTAATACTGGGTATGAGTGCAGGGAATGGGTAGCGGACCGCACAGAGATTGAGGCGCAACAACTGATCCAGAGGAATACACGTCAAGGTGATATAGTGATCTACACCGATGGGTCAGTGGTGAGAAACAAACGTAGTGACTGGGATTTCATTGCGAAGGCTAATGGACGATGCTTGAAAAAGGAGAGTCTGGCATATGAGACTACGATCTCCAGCATGAGAATGGAGGTGGAAACAGTAACAGCAGCCTTCCGATAGTTGGGGGAGACCACTGCAACACACATTGTATTCAGTACGGACTCAAGGAGTATGCTTAAGTAAGGTGGGGAAAGAAATGTTTCATGTGGAATGGCTTGTATCGCTTCAGAGGACAACGATTGTGAGTTGTGTATGGATTTTCTGCCGTGGTCATGCGGGTGTAAGGGGGAATTAACAGGCTGATAGGATGGCAGAGAGTGCACCTCTTGGTGGTAGATTATATATGGACAAGGGAGAGGTGCTTTAGCGCTGAGAAGCGATGAAACAGACTGAGAACCAGCATGTGGAGAGAAGGATATGGCGGGGGCTCGGCAGGAGTTCTGGGCGAATCTGAAAACTGAGAGGGAAGACTAGGAGAACTTTCAATCAGATGGCAGTTGTAACGATTAGTAGTACGACTCTTTCGCTGGCTGTTGAACGAAGGGACGGAGCCCGCGAGGGAATGTCCTGAGTGCAGTGATGTCGGTCCTTAGCTCATAACACATAACCACGTCAGGATTCGGGGCAACACATACTAACTGGCTGAGATCTAGGTTGGTCATGTTTTCTTAAGACAGTGTTAGATCTTTAATGTTTACAGATTTAAACCCAAAGCCCAGATAAATTATCACATAATGAGTGTTGGTATGTAATGATCAACGTACGAAGAATTACTCTGTATAAGATAATTAAAAATGAAACACATCAGTAGAATCTACATCAGCACGCCCTCTTTCGTGAAGAAATGACGGGTTATCTAAACCTGTGTCAGTCTGTGAGATGGCGTTTGTAGGCTTATCTGCCCCTGTTGTGCCTGTGCACGGGACAAGTTCCTCATTGGATTCGTACAACTCATTAACTTCGTGTAATGTTCTCAGGTGTCTTGGCGGAGGAACGGGGGAATCCTCTATCGTTACTGGCCGAGAAGCAGGGCTGTACGATGCTGGAGTTGGTGAAACATTTGTTTTAGTATTATCTTGGTTCCTGGCGGGTTTTGATCTCTTCTGCGGAACGGCGTAGTAGCTGCTCTCTTCAAAATGGAGTTTTTGTTGCTGCTGTTGATGCTCATTCCGTTGCTGTTGACGCTCCAGTCTTTTAGTGTAGCCCATTAGGCCTATAATTAACCCATAACCAGGGGGTTCGTGTCTGTTAGTGCCGTTACTGAGGGACACAGGAGTCGCTACAGTGGACTTTGTGGCATTGCCTGCGTTCTTTTCTGGGGGTGCCTTCGATCTTGTGGCATCTCTAGTTTCCTCTGGAGAACTGCATTCCGAGGAAGGGAATGCTGTTTTCATTTCGCTTACGCCAGAGGATTGCTCATCCTCACAGCGGCTGGAATACGCTTCATTGACAAACGCCGCTTCGTTCATTTCAGCATGTTTGTAATCCGTCTTGTTGGCAGGAAAGCTTCTCAGAGCTACCGTTTCTGACTTCAGATGAATGCCTAACGAGCCAGGGCAGGAGAACCTACTGGAAAACTTCTTGTGGTAGATCTCTTTGGTGAATATAGCTAGGCCGGCTATTATCAGAACCAGGCAGATACACGAGGCTGTAGCAAAGATTGTGATGTCCGAAGTGGTGATCTCACTTTCACCTTTTCGCTTCGAAGCGTCAAATCCCTCGCTGTACCCCGTGAGATTTAGAATCAATGAATGGATTCGTAAATACCTGGGCGATGTCGAAAAAGTGTCATTTAAATATAAAAACACCAGTGTTCTATCAGCTTGGAAAAATGATACTGGAATATGGTTAGGCTTGCATTTTATATGTCCAATAAGAATGCTGCTTTTGTCGTCTATTTGCGAGATATTTCGAATGAATTGGAGCATTTTGGCATTGAGAATACCTGTGTACTTTTTCTCACTGGCTTTCTCGCAGTCGCCGTAAAAATAAATGGCAATTGTAAAATTAGAAGTGGCTTTGGGAACCAAATCTGTGCTCGTTTCAATGTGTTGAGTTGTATGTTTTGTTGTTGCTGGTGTTGTTGTATTTTCTACTGTTGTTGTTGTTGTTGTTTGTGTTGTTATTATTGTTGATAGTGATGTCGTTAATGTTGAAAGGTCTCTATGTATACTTGTAGGGATTTGCTGAATGCTAGTTGGAATGCCAAATGAGGTTTCTGTTAGTATCCAAGATGTCTGCCTGTATGTTGTAGCAGACGAGGTCACGGGTGAACCTTGGCCTATAGTTGACGCTCCTTCCGTTGTTATTGTTGATGTGAAAGTTGAAGACAAAGTAGCAACATCCACAGAGCGCCTACCACTCTCCCATTGGCTGAATACAGAGATGGTTTCAGGGGCGAAGTGGTGTGGCGTGCTTAGTGATGTTGCAAACAGTAATGTAGTCTTTCTAGCCGTTGATGAAGCTAGGATTGAACTAGGTTGAAAATAAGATGTCTGTAGCTCTGACTCCACACGTGTATCCAAATACCCACCTTGCGTCGTTGAGTCATGCATCAAAAGATGGCTAGAAAAGACATTAGAAGATGCAGTAAGCCAACCTTCATAAGTGGAAGCCACGGTGTCATTAATCGTATGTAACACATGATATCTCGAAGTGTTATTCTCTTCCAACGGGTGTCGAGAATCGTGGATAGTTGTGTCAATGATCCCCGGTGTGTGTATTCTATCATAACCAAAGGATGTTGCGAAATCTGATACATCGAGAGTACGATATACGGGTGAGTCAACAGTTTCTGTTCTACTCGGTGCGTCCTGCACAGATGAAAGAAATGCATCCGATACGCTCGGGGTATCATATCTTGAAGAAGACCTTAAATGTTCTGTAAGCAATACAGTATCACTGAAAAGGACAGTAGCTTGTGTTAAATGCAGACTAGAATCAAAACTGGATGTGATGTGTGAATGTAGCGTATCCTGGAAACTATGGCTGAAGCCGATGCTGTCTTCTGATGCTTCGTGAAGAGAAGTTGCCGCTGCAGTGTGCTCTTTTGGTGAGATATGGATATCCCTGCTGGAGGAAAGAGATTGTGTGAGCGACGAGTGAGAGAACATTGTAGAAGTGGGCTGTACAGATCCATCCAGGAACAAAGGAGTATGCAATGCTGAAAGGACTACCGACGATAATTTAGCGTCAGGCTGGCTATAAGTATGGTAAAACGATGCTGCAGGCATGTCAGACGTTGATGTCTGGATGTTCAGATCACCTGGAAATGTGCTTGATTCCGGTGTATAAACTGTAGCTGAGACAGTGTCTTGAAGAGAGCTTCCAAATGAGCTCGAGATGCAGCATTCATATGAGGATATAGCCATGAAAGCGTCTCTTTGTGCTGTTTCTCCAGCTTGGCTGGAATCACTGTATAGTAAGGTGACACTGTAAGTACTAGACAAGATAACAAATCTACTGGTTTCTTGTGCAACACTGATTAAATTGCTACGAATGTCTGCGCTGATCAAAGCCACATAAGACGACATCCCTGCATGAAAATCAATGGACGTTTCGTAGGCAGCATGAGGCGAGTCTTGTAGTGAAGTTCGAGTAGACACGTTCCAAATCTCTGTTAAGGTACTAACAGATTCAGCTTGAGCTATAGTTGATTCGCGGTGTTTTAAAAATGTTGATTCAACTTGCATTGTAACTGTGGATTCGACACGTATTGCAGCTGTGGATTCGGCATGGATTGCAGCTGTGGATTCGGCATGAATTGCAGCTGTGGATTCGGCATGTCTTGCAGCTGTGGATTCGGCATGATCTGCAGCTGTGGATTCGGGATGTCTTGCAGCTGTGGATTCGGCATGCCTTATTAGCTGTGGATTCGGCATATATTGCAGCTGTGGATTCGGCATGCTCTGCAGCTGTGGATTCAGCATGTATTGCAGCTGTGGATTCGGGATGATCTGCAGTTGTGGATTCGGGATGTCTTGCAGCTGTGGATTCGGCATGCCTTACAGCTGTGGATTCAGCATGTATTACAGCTGTGGATTCAGCATGTATCGCAGCAGTGGATTCAGCATGTATCGCAGCAGTGGATTCAGCATGTATCGCAGCAGTGGATTCAGCATGTATCGCAGCAGTAGATTCCTCATGTATTGAAGTTACGGATTCAGCATGTATTGCAGCTGTGGATTCGGCATGCTCTGCAGCTGTGGATTCAGCATATTCCATGGCTGTTAATTCGACATGCTCTGAAGTTATTGCTTGATCAGCTTCCTGGGACATACTCGAGTGGAAGTTGGCCTCATGCATGCTTGAAGGAAAACTATTATACAGGGTTAGGCTAGACGTGGGCTCGTCAGCTGCAGGAGTAGAAGCTGCAATTCCAACAGGAGTGGGGGATACAATTCCAGGAGGAGTAACGGTTACAATTCCAGCAGGAGTGGATGCTACAGTTCCAACAGGCGTAGAGGCTACAGTTTCTACATGAGTAGAAGCCGCTAATCCAACAGGAGTAGAGGCTACAATTCCAGCACGAGAAGAACCTACAGTTCCAGCAAGAGTTGATGCTACATTTTCAACAGGCGTAGAAGCTACAGTTCCTACAGGAGTAGACGCTGCAGTTCCGACAGCAGTTGAGGATACAATTCTAGCAGACGTTGAAGCTACAATTCCAGCAGGAGTGGACGCTACAGTTCCAGCAGGTGTAGAGGCTACAATTCCTATGGGAGTAGAAGCTGTAGTTTCAACAGGAGTAGAGGGAACAATTCCAGCAGGAGTAGAGCCTACAATTCCAGCAGGAGTGGATGCTACAGTTCTAACAGGCGTGGAGGCTATAGTTTCTTACAGGAGTAGAAGCTATAATTCCAGTAGGAGCAGAGGCTACAATTCCAGCACGAGAATAGTCTACGTTTCCAGAGGGAGTGGAGGCTACAGTTTCAACAGGCGTAGTGGCAAAATTCCTAGAACGAGTAGACACTATATTTCCAACAGAAGTGGAGGCTACAGTTCCAACACGAGTGGAGGCTAAAGTTTCAAAAGGAGTGGAGGTTACAGTTCCAGCAGGAGTGGCGACTACAGTTTCGACATCAGTGGAGGA
>JACEFZ010013999.1:0-27691 GCA_014155875.1 Cepaea nemoralis | reverse complement strand
GAAAACACCCCGGGCTTTTTTTCCCCCCCAAAGTTGGTGTTGGATTGTTGACAATATGATTATTCAACGAGAACCAAGTCACTGTTGCCTTTGTTGGGTTGACAATTGCCCCAGCTTCATCACACCAAGTACTTATGCGATTGAGTTCGGTTTGTAGTTCCACAGCAACCTCCTCTCTATCCTTACCCTGACGATACACTAAAACATCATCGGCATATGACAATGTCCTGCCAGGTCCAGTGATCTGCTCACTGGTGATTCTCACTGTGTAGGCGTTGAACAGTACCGGAGATAATGGTGATCCCTGTTGGAGGCCAGGATATGGGCGGTCACTTGGACAGTAGTAATTGATCAGATGTAGGTCTGTATAGCCTGTTTTAAGTTTAAGTGTCTGATACTCAGCCCCTTCCGTATAGACTTCGATTTGGGAAGCAGTGATGTTATTTTTTACAAGGGTAAGTATCCCACCTTTTCGCCTGTCCTTTCGGTCAGATCGGTAACACTGGTAGCCTCTGATTTTGAAGGCTGGACATTGACTATCAACAGCCAAATGATGACTCTTTGTTAGTCATTATACTTGACAACTTGGCTAGACTATTCTTCCTTCGTGCAAGATCTTCAGTGGAGTTTTTCTTATATCTATATGTATGGGTTCCTTATAGCTGTTGAAGTACATAGGTTAAATTCTTGTGTAGTGTTCTGACTTCTCATGAGTGGCATGTTCTGGTCTAGAGTGAGAGTACAGTAATTACTTTGTATGTGTCAGCAATCCAAGGAACTGGGGGGCTCTACAGGACAATAATAACTTGTGTGGCTAGAAGTGGTCCTTATATCTGCGTGGTGTCACTAAAGAAGCCAACGCCACCCTTTCTGCTACAACGCTTCACATCCATATAAAAGTACAGGTTCTATGTAGCACCTCAACACTCTTTTTCTCGTTGCAAATGACATCTTTTTATTGGTCGGTATGTTTTCCATCTTGCAAAAGGCTACTGTCGCTGTGGCGATTCTTGTTCTAATCTCTTCAAGGCATCTCCCAAAAGATGTTATGACTGTTCCGAGAGACAGCCAAACCTCGGTTTTCGTTGCCTTCGATTTTCGTAGGAATTTTTCATCGAAATGTTTGTCTCGGTTTTCGTCGGTCGCCTCATATTTCGTTGACGTGCCCATATGACCTCGTTGCCAATTTTGCGAAAACAAAGGGACCCGCTCGTTCTTATGCTCAGTTTGGCGTTGTTTTTCGTTGTGTGAGCATCACTTGCTAATAATAAAATACGAGAGCGGTATTAAAATTGCTAAAAATTACCATCATACCAAGCTTTAATTTCTTCATCAGAGTAATCTGTTACATTTGGCAGGTAACCAATAATAAGGTCACAGCACGGATGGTCAAGTACTGCACATTTTACTCTGCCTGACACAAAAGGTGTTTGAATAGTGGCCCAGGCGAGTGGGTAGTTTTCAATGTCAACAAACCTAAACCATCTATGTACGACACAAACTGTACTCCCGTGTCTCTGGTACGGTTAGCTCTCTGACAAGGAGCATGTACAGGCAGTCGCCACCCACGATCAGTTGAATTGTGGCGACAAAGAAAGCAATAAATGGAGGCTAATATAGCCAAAGACATGAATGCGCTAACGAAACAGAGATCGCAAACAAATGAAAATGTCGAACACACAACTATATAATTCACACACACAACTATATGATCAACACACACAACTATATAATTCACACACACATCAATATAATTCACACACACAACTATATAATTCACACACACAACTATATAATTCACACACACACAACGATATGATTCACACACAACTATATAATTCACACACAACAATATAATTCACACATACATCTATATAATTCACACACACATCTATATAATTCACACACACAACTATATAATTCACACACACAACTATATAATTAACACACACATCTATATAATTCACACACACAACTATATAATTCACACACACAACTATATGATCAACACACACGACTGTATAATTAACACACACAACTATATGATCAACACACACAACTATATGATCAACACACATAAGTAGCATGCTCAACACACACAACTATATAATTCAACACACACAACTATATAATTCAACACACACAACTATATAATTCACACACACAACTATATAATTCACCACACAACTATATAATTCACACACACAACTATATAATTCACACACACACATCTATATAATTCACACACATACAACTATATAATTCACACACACAACTATATGATCAACACACACAATTATATAATTAACACACACAACTATATGATCAACATACACAACTATATGATCAATACACATAACTAGCATGCTCAACACACACAACTATATAATTCACACACACAACTATATGATCAACACACACAACTATATGATCAACACATACAACTATATGATCAACACACACAACTATATGATCAACACACACAACTATATGATCAACACACACAACTATATGATCAACACACACAACTATATGATCAACACACACAACTATATGATCAACACACACAACTATATGATCAACACACACAACTATATGATCAACACATACAACTATATGATCAACACACACAACTATATGATCAACACACACAACTATATGATCAACACACACAACTATATGATCAACACACACAACTATATGATCAACACACACAACTATATGATCAACACATACAACTATATGATCAACACACACAACTATATGATCAACACACACAACTATATGATCAACACACACAACTATATGATCAACAGACATAACTAATATGGTCAACACACAATACTATATGATCAACACACACAACTATATGATCAACACATACAACTATATGATCAACAGACATAACTAATATGGTCAACACACAATACTATATGATCAACACACACAACTATATGATCAACACATACAACTATATGATCAACACACACAACTATATGATCAACACACACAACTATATGATCAACACACACAACTATATGATCAACACACACAACTATATGATCAACACACACAACTATATGATCAACACATACAACTATATGATCAACACACACAACTATATGATCAACACACACAACTATATGATCAACACACACAACTATATGATCAACACACACAACTATATGATCAACACACACAACTATATGATCAACACACACAACTATATGATCAACACACACAACTATATAATCAACACACACAACTATATAATTCAACACACACAACTATATATTCACACACACAACTATATAATCACACACAACTATATAATTCACACACACAACTATATGATTCACCACACACAATCTATATAATTCACACACATACAACTATATGAATTCACACACACAACTATATGATCAACACACACAATATATAATTAACACACACAACTATATGATCAACATACACAACTATATGATCAATACACATAACTAGCATGCTCAACACACACAACTATATAATTCACACACACAACTATATGATCAACACACACAACTATATGATCAACACATACAACTATATGATCAACACACACAACTATATGATCAACACACACAACTATATGATCAACACACACAACTATATGATCAACACATACAACAATATGATCAACACACACAACTATATGATCAACACACACAACTATATGATCAACACACACAACTATATGATCAACACACACAACTATATGATCAATAGACATAACTAATATGGTCAACACATACAACTATATGATCAACACACACAACTATATGATCAACACATACAACAATATGATCAACACACACAACTATATGATCAATAGACATAACTAATATGGTCAACACACACAACTATATGATCAACACACACAACTATATGATCAACACATACAACTATATGATCAACACACAACTATATGATCAACACACACAACTATATGATCAACACACACAACTATATGATCAACAGACATAACTAATATGATCAACACACACAACTATATAATCAACACACACAACAATATGATCAACACACACAACTATATGATCAACACACACAACTATATGATCAACACACACAACTATATGATCAATAGACATAACTAATATGGTCAACACACACAACTATATGATCAACACACAACTATATGATCAACACACACAACTATATGATCAACACACAACTATATGATCAACACACACAACTATATGATCAACACATACAACTATATGATCAACACACACAACTATATGATCAACACACACAACTATATGATCAACAGACATAACTATATGATCAACACATACAACTATATGATCAACACATACAACTATATGATCAACACATACAACTATATGATCAACACACACAACTATATGATCAACACATACAACTATATGATCAACACATACAACTATATGATCAACACACACAACTATATAATCAACACACACAACTATATGATCAACACACACAACTATATGATCAACACACACAACTATATGATCAACACACACAACTATATGATCAATAGACATAACTAATATGGTCAACACACACAACTATATGATCAACACACACAACTATATGATCAACACACAACTATATGATCAACACACACAACTATATGATCAACACATACAACTATATGATCAACACACACAACTATATGATCAACACACACAACTATATGATCAACACACACAACTATATGATCAACACATACAACTATATGATCAACACACACAACTATATGATCAACACACACAACAATATGGTCAACACACACAACTATATGATCAACACACACAACTATATGATCAACACACACAACTATATGATCAACACACACAACTATATGATCAACACACACAACTATATGATCAACACACACAACTATATGATCAACACACACAACTATATGATCAACACACACAACTATATGATCAACAGACATAACTAATATGGTCAACACACACAACTATATGATCAACACACACAACTATATGATCAACACACACAACTATATGATCAACACATACAACTATATGATCAACAGACATAACTAATATGGTCAACACACACAACTATATGATCAACACACACAACTATATGATCAACACACACAACTATATGATCAACAGACATAACTAATATGGTCAACAGACATAACTAATATGGTCATGTGTATAAGACACAGCAATACTATATGATCAACACACACAACTATATGATCAACACACACAACTATATGATCAACACACACAACTATATGATCAACACATACAACTATATGATCAACACATACAACTATATGATCAACAGACAACTATATGATCAACACACACAACTATATGATCAACACACACAACTATATGATCAACACACACAACTATATGATCAACAGACATAACTAATATGGTCAACACACACAACTATATGATCAACACACACAACTATATGATCAACACACACAACTATATGATCAACACACACAACTATATGATCAACAGACATAACTAATATGGTCAACACACACAACTATATGATCAACACACACAACTATATGATCAACACACACAACTATATGATCAACAGACATAACTAATATGGTCAACACACACAACTATATGATCAACACACAACTATATGATCAACACACACAACTATATGATCAACACACACAACTATATGATCAACACATACAACTATATGATCAACAGACATAACTAATATGGTCAACACACACAACTATATGATCAACACACAACTATATGATCAACACACACAACTATATGAATCAACACACACAACTATATGATCAACACATACAACAATATGATCAACAGACATAACTAATATGGTCAACACACAATACTATATGATCAACACACACAACTATATGATCAACACACACAACTATATGATCAACACACACAACTATATGATCAACACATACAACTATATGATCGACACATACAACTATATGATCAACACACACAACTATATGATCAACACATACAACTATATGATCAACACATACAACTATATGATCAACACACACAACTATATGATCAACACACAACTATATGATCAACACACACAACTATATGATCAACACACACAACTATATGATCAACACATACAACAATATGATCAACAGACATAACTAATATGGTCAACACACAATACTATATGATCAACACACACAACTATATGATCAACACACACAACTATATGATCAACACACACAACTATATGATCAACACATACAACTATATGATCGACACATACAACTATATGATCAACACACACAACTATATGATCAACACATACAACTATATGATCAACACATACAACTATATGATCAACACACACAACTATATGATCAACACATACAACAATATGATCAACAGACATAACTAATATGGTCAACACACAATACTATATGATCAACACACACAACTATATGATCAACACACACAACTATATGATCAACACACACAACTTAATGATCAACACATACAACTATATGATCGACACATACAACTATATGATCAACACACACAACTATATGATCAACACATACAACTATATGGTCAACACACACAACTATATGATCAACACACACAACTATATGATCAACACATACAACTATATGATCAACACACACAACTATATGATCAACACACACAACTATATGATCAACACATACAACTATATGATCAACAGACATAACTAATATGGTCAACACACACAACTATATGATCAACACACACAACTATATGATCAACAGACATAACTAATATGGTCAACACACACAACTATATGATCAACACACACAACTATATGATCAACAGACATAACTAATATGGTCAACACACACAACTATATGGTCAACACACACAACTATATGATCACCACATACAACTATATGATCAACAGACATAACTAATATGGTCAACACACACAACTATATGGTCAACACACACAACTATATGATCAACACACACAACTATATGATCAACACACACAACTATATGATCAACACACAATACTATATGATCAACACACACAACTATATGATCAACACACAATACTATATGATCAACACACATAACTATATGATCAACACACACAACTATATGATCAACACACACAACTATATGATCAACACATACAACTATATGATCAACACACACAACTATATGGTCAACACACACAACTATATGGTCAACACATACAACTATATCTTCTTCTTCTTTTCGTTCATCCAGAGTGTTTTTTCAGATGTGATTGCGGTGTGTCCGTTATGCGCCCTTGGGCCGAAACCCGCAGGCCAACACATCGACTTTAGCGTGCTTTTTTGACCAGGTAGCATTCCCGGGAGACTCTCACTTTTGTGGTGCCATCTGCAACCATGCTGGCCAAGGTTGAACGGTCGAAGGCAACGGTCATCCCTCAAAGGAAGGCAGGGACAGTCCATAGCATTTTCCGCCATCCAAGGTTGCTTCCATAGTTGCAGGGCCGACACATAACGCCCTGGATCTGGGCTCACCGAGGGAGATCGTCACGTCCTGCTCATGGCTGCTTTAAATCCTCACTTCAATATATTGGTCATTTCGTTTCCCCGGGTCATTCCCGCACAAACCAGACAGGTTTGCAGACGGCATCCACTCAGCGAGTTTTCGGACATGTGCTTGTCGTTGCACCCATCAGAGCTTTTCCAGGCTCAACAGACATTCGGAAAACTACCCAGTCAGAGCTGTTCCGAACAAGAGCGGCATTCGGAAACTAGGTAGTCAGAGCTGTTCCTAGCACGAGAGACATTCGGACGAGACATTTCACTCGGACGTAATTGCGTAGTGTCAATTTTTAGTTTGCCACCCGTAGGACGACACTTCCGACTTCAGCGGGCATTTTTTAATGAGGTTAGCCATCCTCTGGTTTCGAGGCACGTTGGACTGTTGTGATGTCGCTAACATCTCAGCTGGTCAAGATAGAACGATGAACGACATCGTGCTCGGCCCTCAAGGGAAGGCAGGGGCAGACCATGAGCATTCCCTCGCTATCCAAGGAGGCTTCCATAATTGCAGAGCCGGCACATATTGCTCTGTGACTGGGCTCACCCGAGGAGTTGCCACGTCCTGCTCATGGCTGCTTTAGTTCCTCACTTCCATGTGTTGGGCAACTCGTTTGCCACTGATAGCTCAAGCACACACCAGGGACGGTCAGACTGCAAGCGACACCCACTCGGTAAGCTTTTGCTTTTGACTTCGGACCACGCAATAGGTTCGCTCGCCGTGCGTTCCATTTTGCGTCATTGAGACGTTCTTCCTCTTTTGTCTACCCTCTCTATGAGTTAGATACAGTTTTCGCAGCCATTTTCTTCGACTGGGGCACTTTTTGACTTTTTGTACTCGCTCACGAGGTAGGCTACTTGTGCTGCCGGCTCAGCACCTTACCTTCGTGCAGCGGTGAACGAGAAACGGCCTGGCCCTCTCATCCGGGAATCTCTCATATCCCTCAGCTGAGAGCCTTCGAACTTGTATCAGACCTGAGCATGTAGCTTGCTCAGTATCACGCCTTTATTTTTCGAAAGGTGGGGATCGGCCCGGCTCTCAGGTCCGAGGGTTTGTGGCTTAGAGGCGTTCAGCCACAGCCCTCGACAGGGAGCCTTTAGTGTTTTGTCCGGACCAAGAACTTCTGCCTTCGTGCGCCTGATTTAAATTTTAGACTGCTATCCTCAGTCTCACCTGCAGAGCAGCAGGTTGTATCTCTCTTAGTCTGGTCGCTATCCCATAAGCTGTCCAATATGCAGTTTTTCATCCATCAGCAAGCAGATGGGGTCGATGGGACACGCAAGCTCCCCCACCACGTCAAGGTGGAGACACATCGGGGGAGATACAACTATATGATCAACAGACATAACTAATATGGTCAACACACACAACTATATGATCAACACACACAACTATATGATCAACACACACAACTATATGATCAACACACACAACTATATGATCAACACACACAACTATATGATCAACAGACATAAATAATATGGTCAACACATACAACTATATGATCAACACACACAACTATATGATCAACACACACAACTATATGATCAACACATACAACTATATGATCAACACACACAACTATATGATCAACACACACAACTATATGATCAACACATACAACTATATGATCAACACATACAACTATATGATCAACACACACAACTGTATGATCAACACATACAACTATATGATCAACACACACAACTGTATGATCAACACATACAACTATATGATCAACACATACAACTATATGATCAACACATACAACTATATGATCAACAGACACAACTATATGATCAACACACACAACTGTATGATCAACACATACAACTATATGATCAACACACACAACTGTATGATCAACACATACAACTATATGATCAACACATACAACTATATGATCAACAGACACAACTATATGATCAACACACACAACTGTATGATCAACACATACAACTATATGATCAACACACACAACTGTATGATCAACACATACAACTATATGATCAACACATACAACTATATGATCAACAGACACAACTATATGATCAACACACACAACTGTATGATCAACACATAATACTATATGATCAACACATACAACTATATGATCAACACACACAACTATATGATCAACACACACAACTGTATGATCAACACATAATACTATATGATCAACACATACAACTATATGATCAACAGACACAACTATATGATCAACACACACAACTGTATGATCAACACACACAACTATATGATCAACAGACATAACTAATATGGTCAACACACACAACTATATGATCAACACACAACTATATGATCAACACACACAACTATATGATCAACACATACAACTATATGATCAACACACACAACTGTATGATCAACACATACAACTATATGATCAACACATACAACTATATGATCAACACATACAACTATATGATCAACACACACAACTATATGATCAACACATACAACTATATGATCAACACATACAACTATATGATCAACACACACAACTGTATGATCAACACATACAACTATATGATCAACACATACAACTATATGATCAACACATACAACTATATGATCAACACATACAACTGTATGATCAACACATACAACTATATGATCAACACATACAACTATATGATCAACAGACACACACACACACACACACACACACACAACTAATGTGATCAACACACACAACTATATGATCAACACACACAGCTATTTTATGTCTACAAAGACCCCAATAAATGTCTGGGGAATGAGAAACACAACCAGGTTGAAAAAAATGCACATATATTTGTGATCGGGACTTACGGGACTAACTGCCACCTGGTTTCCGTCGTTGACACGTTACACAGACGTTTGGACAATACTTGGGTTAAAATCTAGCGAACACCCCCCCCCCTCTTGCCCCCCCCCCCCCCCCCCCCCCCAAACGTCTGGAGAATGGAGATAAACAATTAAAAAGAGGCAAGAAAATTCGAACTATTTTCCAACTAATAAATAAACTAAAAATAAGGACAATATCACAATTCCCCCCCCCCCCCCCCCTAACTCCCCCCCCCCCCCCCCGGTCCGACTTAAGAGGTACTTGTAATTTACTACCCGAAGTCAAGAACGATAGGATTTTAGTCCAATTGGCTGGTGTTGGGGTTGAACCCTTTACCTCAGCATCAGCACACCGGATTTTTAAGAACACGAGTTCTTATCCATTCTTCTTCTTCTTCTTCTTCTTCTTCTTCTTCTTCTTCTTCTTCTTCTTCTTCTTCTTCTTCTTCGTTCATCCGGAGTTTTTTTCCGGATGTGATTGCGTTGTGCCTGTTTACAGCAGAGCTGCGTTCTTGCGCCGTTAGGCCGACACATCCGACTTCTGCGGGCATTTGTTGACCGGGTTAACCTTCCCGGGGGTTTCTTAGGACGTTTGACTCTCACTGTTGTGGTGTTATCCCCCAGTAGTATATTAAGGTTTCCAGGCACATATTTTTTGGAAGGCTGAAGGCTGATAGGGATTATGAAGGAAATGTGGGGAAAATTGTCGACTCGGCTCCAGAATCTGGAGGCTGATGGTTTTATAAAGGAAATATGGGGAAAATTGTCGACTCGGTAAAAAAATTTTTGGGTGGGAACGGTTTTTTGACGGGTGTCTGTGAAAGTAATTAAGGTAAAAGTATTTTTAGTTGGTTGGTTCTGTAGTGGAAAGAGAGGGTGTGAAGGGGAAAGTTATTTTGGTTACGTAGGGTATATTAGTATGGGTAGTGATGTATAAACAAGGGGTGTGATGGGTCGTGGTTTCTACTCATGGGTTGGGTATATGGTGGTTACGTATATGAATGTATTAGTATGCGTGGTGTAGTGATGTATAAACAAGGGTGTGATGGATCGTGGTTTCTACTCATGGGTTGGGTATATGGTGGTTACGTATATGAATGTGTTCACTATGCATGGTGTAGTGATGTATAAACAAGGGTGTCATGGGTCGTGGTTATACTCGACGACTCATGGGTAGAGGTGTAGATGGTTACTATCATCTGAACAGTGTCTAAGTGAAGGTAAAGGGTGGTATATTCACTACCATCATTACAAAGGAAATCTTATAAAGTTATAATGGGTATGGTGGTAAGGGGTGGATATTAGTGATCAAGTAGGAGTGATATAGGAGTGGTCATAAATGTAATAAGAGGTGTTCGCAGTTACACACTGGTCAACCAGTGGACAAGCAATGGTCAAGTAAGGGTCAAGTAGTCAAGTAAGGAAATTTTAGGGAAAAGTGATTGTAATGATATGGTGGTGATTAAAGAGTGGTAAATTAGTGGTCAATCAGTGGTCAAGCAGTGGTCAAGTGGTCAAGTAAGGAACATTTTAGGGGAAATTGGTCGTAGTGACATGGTAATGTTTAAATTAGTGGTAAATTAGTGGTCAAGTAGTGGTCAAGCAGTGGTCAAGCGGTGTGTAAGTGAGGAAAATTTTAGGGAAATTTTAGGGAAAAGTGATTGTAACGACATGGTGATGATTAAAGAGTGGTAAATTAGTGGTCAATCAGTGGTCAAGTAAGGAAAATTTTAGGGAAAATTGGTCGTAGTGACATGGTAATGCTTAAATTAGTGGTAAATTAGTGGTCAAGCAGTGGTCAAGAGGTGGTTAAGTGAGGAAAATTTTAGGAAAATTTTAGGGAAAAGTGATTGTAATGATATGGTGATGATTAAAGGGTGGTAAATTAGTGGTCAAGCAGTGGTCAAGCAAATAAATTTTAGGGGGAAAGTGATTGTAGCGACATGGTGATGCTTAAAGGGTGGTAAATTAGTGGTCAAGTAGTGGTCAAGTGGTGGTCAAGTAGTCGAGTGACCACTTAAATTGTAGGGGAAAGTACGTATAGTGCAATGGTGGTGGGTAAAGTGAGGAAGAATCAATAGTAGTGATAATACTACTACCAATATTAGCGACAAGCACAAAGACAACCAAGTACATACTTGATACACACAAATACAAAGACAACGAAACACACACACACACACACACACACACACGTACACACATACAGATACAGAAGTACAGACAAACCATACCATTACTACTGTCACAACAACAGCTATACACAAGTACACACCCATAATCAAAGACACAAAGAGGGTCACACCCACACATACAAACACAAAGGCAACCATACACAGACAACCCATACCATTACTACTGTCATCACAACTATACACACACGTGTACACACATACAAGCACAAAGTCAACCACACACACCCATAAACATCCACTCAAGTACAGACACAGGAAAACAAAGACAACCAAGGACAGACACACTCACCCATAATCAATTACACAAATACACACCTACAAACACAAAGACAACCACACACAGACACATTTGTACATACAGACATACACATAAAGACAGACAAGCACAAAGACAAACCATACCATTACTACTGTCACAACAACAGCTATACACAACTACACACACACTCACCCATACACAAGAACATTCAAAGACAAACACAAAGACAGCCAAGTACACACACACATACACACCCATCGCCTAGGATTACTACTGTCATCACAACTATACTCAAGTACAGACACACCCATCGCCTAGCATTACTACTGTCATCACAACTATATACAACCACGTACAGACACGCGTACAACAACAAAGACAGACACAAAACACATACAGACACCCATACACGCTTGATACACTTGTACATACAGACACTTAAGTACACAAAAAACAAAGACACACCCAAAACATTACTACTGGTACCTCAACCAGTACAGATACACTTACCCATAAGACTAAACTATACAAACCACATACCCCCTTTTGGTAAAGAACGCGGATGTCCGAGACAGCCCCTACGTCATCACCGCCATGTGCAAAAGTCATTAAGTGGTAGCATGAGTCATCGGTTTGTGGGAAGCAGGCGGGCGGCGTGAGAATAGCTTGTCTTCGAAAACTCCCACATCAGCTATGTAGGGTCGTGTGCAGAACCAGTGTATAAAATAGACGGCGTCTCTTGTGAGCTCAGTACCAGTTCACGGCTGACTTGGGTATCTACAGAGTTATTTTTGTGAAACCTGTTGTTGTAAGTCGCTTAGTGTAGTAAGCAGATATTGTTCACGTACTGACTTGGCTAGCTACAGCAGTGAAACTTGGTGTGAGCCTTATTCGTTTCGTCGGCATCTGATAAAACAGTGAAACATATATTGTATACATCAGAACTTTTTGATGTTGTAAGAAAGCGAAAGTGTGTCTTATGACCAGTTGTCAATATGACCACCAGATCTACTTTCACGTGTTCAGTGTGCGACAAAGACTTCCGTGATGCGAATAATCTTAATCGTCACATTCGGACCATTCATGGTACGAAATCATACTTATTTCATATCTGTGGACAACTTTTCAACAGAAAAGACAATCTACAAAGACACATGCGAACACACCATCAACCACCTATGAATACATCAGAACCAGAGACGACAGCACCATATGTATATTTACAACAGCCTCGTAGTGTAAGTCAAGTACCAGACTGCCACCACTGTATCTTCAATGATAACCTTACCCGCTACAATGGGAACATTCACAATGATTATCCCTGTCAGGTACGTGACAATCTATACAATTCGAACCTACAACGGTACTTGCATCACCAGACATCATGAGAAAGGATGACACCCTTAGACACCCTGGCAACACCTCCACTCATAGTAGCAGAGGATATCCAACCAAATGATAGAGACAGCTTGGCAGCCCTTAAGGCGTACTGCAAGGACCTCTCGATTATGCTACCCAATCAAATGGTAGTATTAGAAAAAAGTGTCGACCACCGCTACCGGGTGGTTTTGGTATGATAAAAAGAAGTATTCAGATATCTTGTATGAAGGATCAACTCTCATACATGTCTTTATTCTGGATCCGAAACAAATAAGGTATGTGTGATGACTTCAACAACAACAGTGTTTTTTGATAGTCAACCAGCAGAGCCCAGAAGAATGAAGATCACTAAACCAGAACTTTTTGGTTTTTCACTAATCATGTATGTCATTGATTTTTTTTCTTATGATATATATCTAAACTCTTTTTCACTAATCATGTATGTCATTGATTTTTTCTTATATATCTAAACTGTTTTTCACTAATCATGTATGTCATTGATTTTTGTCTTATGATATATCACTAAACTGTTTTTCACTAATCATGTATGTCATTGATTTTTGTCTTATGATATATCACTAAACTGTTTTGATGAATATGTTGTGAACACACATATTTTGGTGATAAAAATATTGAAATCAAGATTTTTGTTTTGTTGATTTTCTTTAGTGGTTTGTGTGCATGATGTTGTCTTGATGAAACAGGGCTTACATTACCAGACATGAACAAAGTAGGGAGAAAAGTTATGGCAAATACAGAAATATTTCAGGCAAATGTATGAAAACTAGGAGTTAACCAAAGGTGAAAAGGCCAAAATATGAAATGTCTCGGCCAAATTTATGAAAAGTATGACAATATGATTACCAAATGGGAAGAGACTTTCAATCAAATTTATAAATATTTCAACTAAACTTATAAAAACTAGGAAAATTTGTCAACCAAAAGGGAAAAGGTCAACCAAATACTGAAATATCTCAACCAAAACTTATAAAAATATCATCAATTCTTATAAAAAATAGAAAAATGCGTCAGACAAATCGAAAAACGTTGGCCAAATACAGATATAACTCGAACAAACTTATAAAAAGATAGGAAAAAATATTACCCAACACAACTAAAATGTTGACCAAAGTTATAAATAGCACATCCAAACTTATGAACAGTAGGAAACTTTGTTAACATTATAAAAAGTATGAATATTTGTCAAACAAAGCGAACCAAGTAGAGACATATTTCAATCAAACTTATAAACGTGTCATCCAAAGTGATAAAAACTAGGAAAATCTATCAATCAGTCTAAGAAATAGCTATGGAAAAGTAAGAACTATGTCGACCAAACTAAGGCAAAGGTGTTACCAAAATTAGGAAAAATATAACTTCTGTAGTTATCTCATACGTGTCTTGAACTTTTAGCTGAAAACCCGTTATCAATGTCACCACTTTCTCAATTTTACATTACCGAAACCTCCAACTTCACCGTATCTACTACAGAAACCCTTATACAGACTAAGCACTCATCTCTCCACACTCTTGGTTTCTTTCTAACACAAACTGGTCACATCAACAAGAACTTCAAATCTCCATTGTACACGTGGTCCATTGAAACAGACATAACAACATTTATGGTAAGGTCGTGTATGGTTCCAACTAGTATAGTTTCTGTATCATCTAGGTATTCATCATCACGGAACCATTTCCCATGGCTGCCAGCTTCAACTTTCCATACCACAATGTCTGCTACATTATCCTTTCATTGTTCCAGCTTTCAACAATACAACGGTTTTTTCTCGAAGTCTGCCTAAAATAGCATTTCTTAGGGTGTCCACTCCTAGCGCACTTTACCATTTCACATCTGCAATAACGACAAGTCTGCAAGCAACCACCACTGTCTGTTATAAACTCGGCCTTTCTTAAAAACACGCCTACCATTAGTGAACTCATGAATACCAGCTACCACATCTTCTAACCGACTTTCAATGTTTCATAACAAATAACACTAACATTCGTTTTGATTACAGAACAATATAATTTCTGGTGACTAGGCAGATTTTCCAACCTAATGGAGGTAAAGCATCTGTCCCCCTAACCTACTAAGCGCTATTCTAGACAACGAATACGGTCATCGATCAACACCTCTAAGAAGAACTTGAAAAAACAACAGAGATTGGGTTCCTGAGACGAATTATTTGAATTCGTTGGACTACCACAGTAATTAATGGTGAACGCCTAAGGAAAATAGAGCATTATATACACCAAACACAACAAACTCTTTCTTACTAACCCTAACCCTAATTATACATCATTTAACCCTAACCTAACCCCTAACCCTAACGATTCACCAAACACAACAAGCTCTTTCTGTAAGAGACATAGACACAAACCACTGTTAGAAAGCGAAAAAGTTAAATTTTAATTAACACTTAAAAATAATAAATCGCAATTTTATTGCGCAAAATGTAAGCTCGATATAGTCCTATACATAACCTATACCTATACCTATACCTATACTTAGTCTATATCTGTATATTAAGTGAAGCGAAATAAAATTGCGATTTATTATTTTTAAGTGTTAATTAAAATTTAACTTTTTCGCTTTCTAACAGTGGTTTGTGTCTATGTCTCTTACAGAAAGAGCTTGTTGTGTTTGGTGAATCGTTAGGGTTAGGGGTTAGGTTAGGGTTAAATGATGTATAATTAGGGTTAGGGTTAGTAAGAAAGAGTTTGTTGTGTTTGGTGTATATAATGCTCTATTTTCCTTAGGCGTTCATCATTAATTACTGTGGTAGTCCAACGAATTCAAATAATTCGTCTCAGGAACCCAATCTCTGTTGTTTTTTCAAGTTCTTCTTAGAGGTGTTGATCGATGACCGTATTCGTTGTCTAGAATAGCGCTTAGTAGGTTAGGGGGACAGATGCTTTACCTCCATTAGGTTGGAAAATCTGCCTAGTCACCAGAAATTATATTGTTCTGTAATCAAAACGAATGTTAGTGTTATTTGTTATGAAACATTGAAAGTCGGTTAGAAGATGTGGTAGCTGGTATTCATGAGTTCACTAATGGTAGGCGTGTTTTTAAGAAAGGCCGAGTTTATAACAGACAGTGGTGGTTGCTTGCAGACTTGTCGTTATTGCAGATGTGAAATGGTAAAGTGCGCTAGGAGTGGACACCCTAAGAAATGCTATTTTAGGCAGACTTCGAGAAAAAACCGTTGTATTGTTGAAAGCTGGAACAATGAAAGGATAGTGTAGCAGACATTGTGGTATGGAAAGTTGAAGCTGGCAGCCATGGGAAATGGTTCCGTGATGATGAATACCTAGATGATACAGAAACTATACTAGTTGGAACCATACACGACCTTACCATAAATGTTGTTATGTCTGTTTCAATGGACCACGTGTACAATGGAGATTTGAAGTTCTTGTTGATGTGACCAGTTTGTGTTAGAAAGAAACCAAGAGTGTGGAGAGATGAGTGCTTAGTCTGTATAAGGGTTTCTGTAGTAGATACGGTGAAGTTGGAGGTTTCGGTAATGTAAAATTGAGAAAGTGGTGACATTGATAACGGGTTTTCAGCTAAAAGTTCAAGACACGTGTGAGATAACTACAGAAGTTATATTTTTCCTAATTTTGGTAACACCTTTGCCTTAGTTTGGTCGACATAGTTCTTACTTTTCCATAGCTATTTCTTAGACTGATTGATAGATTTTCCTAGTTTTTATCACTTTGGATGACACGTTTATAAGTTTGATTGAAATATGTCTCTACTTGGTTCGCTTTGTTTGACAAATATTCATACTTTTTATAATGTTAACAAAGTTTCCTACTGTTCATAAGTTTGGATGTGCTATTTATAACTTTGGTCAACATTTTAGTTGTGTTGGGTAATATTTTTTCCTATCTTTTTATAAGTTTGTTCGAGTTATATCTGTATTTGGCCAACGTTTTTCGATTTGTCTGACGCATTTTTCTATTTTTTATAAGAATTGATGATATTTTTATAAGTTTTGGTTGAGATATTTCAGTATTTGGTTGACCTTTTCCCTTTTGGTTGACAAATTTTCCTAGTTTTTATAAGTTTAGTTGAAATATTTATAAATTTGATTGAAAGTCTCTTCCCATTTGGTAATCATATTGTCATACTTTTCATAAATTTGGCCGAGACATTTCATATTTTGGCCTTTTCACCTTTGGTTAACTCCTAGTTTTCATACATTTGCCTGAAATATTTCTGTATTTGCCATAACTTTTCTCCCAACTTTGTTCATGTCTGGTAATGTAAGCTCTGTTTCATCAAGACAACATCATGCACACAAACCACTAAAGAAAATCAACAAAACAAAAATCTTGATTTCAATATTTTTATCACCAAAATATGTGTTCACAACATATTCATCAAAACAGTTTAGTGATATATCATAAGACAAAAATC
This sequence comes from Cepaea nemoralis, assembly GCA_014155875.1. Taxonomy (NCBI): domain Eukaryota; kingdom Metazoa; phylum Mollusca; class Gastropoda; order Stylommatophora; family Helicidae; genus Cepaea; species Cepaea nemoralis. The sequence goes on along the minus strand of JACEFZ010013999.1, from coordinate 8,947 downwards.
AATGACATACATGATTAGTGAAAAACAGTTTAGTGATATATCATAAGACAAAAATCAATGACATACATGATTAGTGAAAAACAGTTTAGATATATAAGAAAAAATCAATGACATACATGATTAGTGAAAAAGAGTTTAGATATATATCATAAGAAAAAAAATCAATGACATACATGATTAGTGAAAAACCAAAAAGTTCTGGTTTAGTGATCTTCATTCTTCTGGGCTCTGCTGGTTGACTATCAAAAAACACTGTTGTTGTTGAAGTCATCACACATACCTTATTTGTTTCGGATCCAGAATAAAGACATGTATGAGAGTTGATCCTTCATACAAGATATCTGAATACTTCTTTTTATCATACCAAAACCACCCGGTAGCGGTGGTCGACACTTTTTTCTAATACTACCATTTGATTGGGTAGCATAATCGAGAGGTCCTTGCAGTACGCCTTAAGGGCTGCCAAGCTGTCTCTATCATTTGGTTGGATATCCTCTGCTACTATGAGTGGAGGTGTTGCCAGGGTGTCTAAGGGTGTCATCCTTTCTCATGATGTCTGGTGATGCAAGTACCGTTGTAGGTTCGAATTGTATAGATTGTCACGTAACTGACAGGGATAATCATTGTGAATGTTCCCATTGTAGCGGGTAAGGTTATCATTGAAGATACAGTGGTGGCAGTCTGGTACTTGACTTACACTACGAGGCTGTTGTAAATATACATATGGTGCTGCCGTCTCTGGTTCTGATGTATTCATAGGTGGTTGATGGTGTGTTCGCATGTGTCTTTGTAGATTGTCTTTTCTGTTGAAAAGTTGTCCACAGATATGAAATAAGTATGATTTCGTACCGTGAATGGTCCGAATGTGACGATTAAGATTATTCGCATCACGGAAGTCTTTGTCGCACACTGAACACGTGAAAATAGATCTGGTGGTCATATTGACAACTGGTCATAAGACACACTTTCGCTTTCTTACAACATCAAAAAGTTCTGATGTATACAATATATGTTTCACTGTTTTATCAGATGCCAACGAAACGAATAAGGCTCACACCAAGTTTCACTGCTGTAGCTAGCCAAGTCAGTACGTGAACAATATATGCTTACTACACTAAGCGACTTACAACAACAGGTTTCACAAAAATAACTCTGTAGATACCCAAGTCAGCCGTGAACTGGTACTGAGCTCACAAGAGACGCCGTCTATTTTATACACTGGTTCTGCACACGACCCTACATAGCTGATGTGGGAGTTTTCGAAGACAAGCTATTCTCACGCCGCCCGCCTGCTTCCCACAAACCGATGACTCATGCTACCACTTAATGACTTTTGCACATGGCGGTGATGACGTAGGGGCTGTCTCGGACATCCGCGTTCTTTACCAAAAGGGGGTATGTGGTTTGTATAGTTTAGTCTTATGGGTAAGTGTATCTGTACTGGTTGAGGTACCAGTAGTAATGTTTTGGGTGTGTCTTTGTTTTTTGTGTACTTATGTGTCTGTATGTACAAGTGTATCAAGCGTGTATGGGTGTCTGTATGTGTTTTGTGTCTGTCTTTGTTGTTGTACGCGTGTCTGTACGTGGTTGTATATAGTTGTGATGACAGTAGTAATGCTAGGCGATGGGTGTGTCTGTACTTGAGTATAGTTGTGATGACAGTAGTAATCCTAGGCGATGGGTGTGTATGTGTGTGTGTACTTGGCTGTCTTTGTGTTTGTCTTTGAATGTTCTTGTGTATGGGTGAGTGTGTGTGTAGTTGTGTATAGCTGTTGTTGTGACAGTAGTAATGGTATGGTTTGTCTTTGTGCTTGTCTGTCTTTATGTGTATGTCTGTATGTACAAATGTGTCTGTGTGTGGTTGTCTTTGTGTTTGTAGGTGTGTATTTTTGTAATTGATTATGGGTGAGTGTGTCTGTCCTTGGTTGTCTTTGTTTTCCTGTGTCTGTACTTGAGTGGATGTTTATGGGTGTGTGTGGTTGACTTTGTGCTTGTATGTGTGTACACGTGTGTGTATAGTTGTGATGACAGTAGTAATGGTATGGGTTGTCTGTGTATGGTTGCCTTTGTGTTTGTATGTGTGGGTGTGACCCTCTTTGTGTCTTTGATTATGGGTGTGTACTTGTGTATAGCTGTTGTTGTGACAGTAGTAATGGTATGGTTTGTCTGTACTTCTGTATCTGTATGTGTGTACGTGTGTGTGTGTGTGTGTGTGTGTGTGTGTGTGTGTGTGTTTCGTTGTCTTTGTATTTGTGTGTATCAAGTATGTACTTGGTTGTCTTTGTGCTTGTCGCTAATATTGGTAGTAGTATTATCACTACTATTGATTCTTCCTCACTTTACCCACCACCATTGCACTATACGTACTTTCCCCTACAATTTAAGTGGTCACTCGACTACTTGACCACTGCTTGACCACTGCTTGACCACTTCATCGATCACTTTAACCACTACCATAATCTTAGGCACATCGTCCTCTACAATTTAAGTGGTCACTCGACCACTTGACCACTACTTGACCACCACTTGACCACTACTTGACCACTAATTTACCACCCTTTAATCATCACCATGTCGCTACAATCACTTTCCCCCTAAAATTTATTCACTTGACCACTGCTTGACCACTAATTTACCACCCTTTCATCATCACCATATCATTACAATCACTTTTCCCTTAAATTTTCCTAAAATTTTCCTCACTTAACCACCGCTTGACCACTGCTTGACCACTATTTGACCACTAATTTACCACTAATTTAAGCATTACCATGTCACTACGACCACTTTTCCCTAAAATTTTCCTTACTTGACCACTGCTTGACCACTGATTGACCACTAATTTACCACTCTTTAATCATCACCATGTCGTTACAATCACTTTTCCCTAAAATTTCCCTAAAATTTCCCTCACTTACACACCGTTTGACCACTGCTTGACCACTACTTGACCACTACTTGACCACTAATTTACCACTATTTTAAACATTACCATGTCACTACGACCAATTTCCCCTAAAATGTTCCTTACTTGACCACTGCTTGACCACTGATTGACCACTAATTTACCACTCTTTAATCACCACCATATCATTACAATCACTTTTCCCTAAAATTTCCTTACTTGACTACTTGACGTTTACTTGACCATTGCTTGACCACTGGTTGACCAGTGTGTAACTGCGAACACCTCTTATTACATTTATGACCACCCCTATATCACTCCTACTTGATCACTAATATCCACCCCTTACCACCATACCCATTATAACTTTATAAGATTTCCTTTGTAATGATGGTAGTGAATATACCACCCTTTACCTTCACTTAGACACTGTTCAGATGATAGTAACCATCTACACCTCTACCCATGAGTCGTCGAGTATAACCACGACCCATGACACCCTTGTTTATACATCACTACACCATGCATAGTGAACACAGTCATATACGTAACCACCATATACCCAACCCATGAGTAGAAACCACGATCCATCACACCCTTGTTTATACATCACTACACCACGCATACTAATACATTCATATACGTAACCACCATATACCCAACCCATGAGTAGAAACCACGACCCATCACACCCTTGTTTATGCATTACTCACCATGCATACTAACACATTCATATACGTAACCACCATATATCCAACCCATGAGTAGAAACCACGACCCATCACACCCCTTGTTTATACATCACTACCCATACTAATATACCTTACGTAACCAAAATAACTTTCCCCTTCACACCCTCTCTTTCCACTACAGAACCAACCAACTAAAAATTTACCTTAATTACTTTCACACCCGTAAAAAAACCGTTCCCACACAAAAAATTTTTACCGAGTCGACAATTTTCCCCCTATTTCCTTGATAAAACCATCAGCCTCCAGATTCTGGAGCCGAGTCGACAATTTCCCCCATATTTCCTTCATAAACCCTATCAGCCTTCAGCCTTCCAAAAAATATGTGCCTGGAAACCTTAATATACTACTTCCCCCATCCTAGCTGGCCCATATAGAACAGCCAAAGACATCCTGGTCAACCCTCAAGGGAAGGCAGGGGCAGACCATGGGCATTCCCCGCCATCCAAGGAGGCTTCCATACTTGCAGAGCCATCACACAGCGCTCTGGTACTGGGCTCACCCAAGGAATCGTCACGTCCTGCACATGGCTGCTTAGCCTCACTTCCGTATATTGGGCCTTCCGTTCACCATAGGCTGTTCTTCCGGAAACCAGAAGAATGCAGTGTGCAGATGACATCCACACAGTGAGCTTTCGACTCGGACTTTCCGCGCAATGGATTTGCTATCCGAGCAATATTCCATTTCGTGCCACTAGGACACTTTTCCCACCTTATTTGAAGCCCACACAGTGAGCTTTTGATTCGGACTTTCCACATAATGGATTTGCTATCCGAGCAATATTCCATTTCATGCCTCTCGGAGGCTTTTGTAACTGACATACCTGTGGTATGAAGTGTGGCAGTCTGAATACTTCTTCATACACCTTTAAATGTCAAACTGTATGTAGTTAAAGTAAGCTGCGGTCAACTTGAGCTTGTTGATATCTCCATAGAGCTTGTCCTCAAATGAAGCAGGTGTGGGCCAAAATATCTTTCTCTGTTCTGCATATATTGGGCAATCCTGCAGCAAATGTTTTGCTGTCATTTTTCCAGTTCGACAATTACATTCATCGGTATCTCCTATTTTTAGTTTATTGAACAAGTGGTATTTCAGCCTGTTATGTCCTGTGCGGAGTCTGAAGATTGCTACTTGTTCTCTTCGGTCGAGTTTGTAATATGCATCATCCTTCTGGTGGCCTGGATGCTCTGATTCCCATTTGGTTTTATAGGTGCTTTTTATCAACCTCTTTTCCTCATTGTAAGTTATGTCTATGTCAGGTTGTGGTAGTCGTCCGCCCTCTTTTGCCAGTCTGTCAGCCTCTTCATTTCCAGGTATACTGCAATGTGATGGGATCCACTGTATTACAACTTTTTTGGATTTCTGGCATAGACCATGGAGTGCTGCTCTTAGGTCAGCTATTTCTGTGCTGTTATTGCTCTTCAGTATTGAGACAGCTGACTTTGCATCTGTGAAGATAGCTATTTGCTTCTCTTTATTTTCCTCCATCAAGAGCATTTCTGCTGCAGTTATCAGAGCCTCTACCTCTGCTTTGAAGTTACTTGAAAACTTTCCAGTTGCCACTGAATGTGTTTTTTTCACTCCATTTTTTAAATTTAGGAGAATTCCTCCTCCTCCATTCTCTATTGAATTTTTGGCTGATCCATCTGTATATGCATGGGTCCAATTGCTGCTTGGGTAATGTTCTTTTATGTAGTTGAGGGTTATTTCTCTTCTTTCGGTTTCATGCTGAGTGTTCTTGTTCTCAATACCAGGAATGTTTTCTATCATCTCAGGCAGTTGCTGCTGTCTCCAAGCTGGGAAGTTGTGTGCATAGTAAATGGGCTTGACTGTTGATATGTTAAGTATGGGATCTGCCCTAATTTTTCGTTCTGCAGTTTCTACAAAGTTGCTACGCTTCAGTCTTCCTTTTCCAAAACCATTAAACCTGTTACACATAGGGTGGTCTGTCAATCTTCTAAATTTTTCTGCTTGTTGCTGGGCTCTGCTATCTCTTCTGTCTTGCATTGGTTGTAAACAAGTGATCTTTTCTAGTTCATTAATAGGCGTTGTCTTCAGGCTTCCAGTTATGATTCGCATTCCTTGGTTTTGGACTCTATTTATTTTGTTAAAGTTTGACTTAGCTGCTGTTGCCCAAGCTGCAATGCCATATTCCAGCACTGGCCTCACCCGTCCAGTATATAGCTTCTTGAGAACTTTCTCATCTGCTCCCCACGTTGTACCAGCAAGCTTTTTCATGATTGCAATTCTTTGCCTTGCTCTTGTTCGATTTTTCTCAACCTGTGTTTTCCTTGTCAGGCGACGATCAACGGTGACTCCGAGATAGTTTGGATTTTCTTCATGGCGCAATATTTTTCCATTCAATACCAGCTTAGGTTGCTGAGTTTTATTTGAGAGGGAGAACACTGTGCATGTTGTTTTCTCCTCACTTATCTTCACTAGCCATGATTTTGACCAGTCCTCTAGTGCTAATAGGGCTTTCTGTATTCTGCTGTTAGCTGTACTAATATATTCTTCAGATGTCCATATGGCTAGGTCATCTGCAAAGGATGATGTGTGTACTCTGGCTGGAAAATTTTCCGTGATGTCGTTTATATATGCTAAGAATAATGTTGGTGAAAGAACTCCTCCTTGGGGGACACCTTGCTCCAGCAGCATCATTTTGCTGGTTTGTCCTTGTACTTTTGTCCTGGCAGTTCTGTTCTCAAGGTAGTGGCTGATCCATTTGTACATTTTCCCACAAACATGCATTTTTGCAGTATTATTGTCAGTCCTTCCTTCCATACTTTATCAAATGCTTTTTCTAAATCTATCCAGACCGCTAGTGTGTGCGTTTTCTCTTGGAAGGCATCTTCTATTTCCTGAGCTATATAGGTTATTTGATCTTCAGTGGATCTGTACTTTCTGAATCCTGCTTGGTGTGGTGTTAAGAGTTTGTTTTCTTCCAGATGCCATGTTAGCCTGCCATTAATAATGCGTTCCATTAATTTTCCTACACAGCTAAGTAGACTGATAGGTCGATAGCCATTTGGTTCTTCCAGGTCTTTTCCTTTCTTTGGGACTGGTATTAGTATAGCTTCCTTCCATGCCTGTGGGACTATTCCCCTCTTCCAGCTGTAATTTAGGACTGCTAGTAGTTTCTTTTTTGCCTTTGTCCCTAATCCTATTAGCATTTCATTTGTGATTCCATCCTTTCCTGGTGATTTCTTCTTTTTTAGGGTATTCATTGCCTGTTCCATTTCTTCCATTGTTAGATTTGCCATCATATATTCTGCTGCTGTCTCTGTATTACTATGATGTATCTGTTTATCTTTGATTGCTTTCTTCTGTTCGGTTGTAATGTCAATGTGGTTTGCACTGACATAGTGTTCCATTAGTGCATTTGCAGCCTTTCTTCCTGTAAGCAAGGCATTTCCTTGTTTAATTGTTATTTGTTTGTTTCTAGGTCCTTCATTGTTCATGGCTTTCACTAGTTTCCATAGTTTGTTTCCGTCCCTGTCAAAATTCAGGTTTTCTGTTTTCCCCCTCCAACAATCTCTTGTTGTTTGATTTACTGTTCTTTTATATTTTGCTGAGATGGCTTTGAGAGAGACGTTCGCTTCAGTTGTTTGTTCTCTCTCTGCGGTCTTCCTGGCATCTTCAACTTTGTCCTCCAAAATTTGTAGTTCTTCAGTCCAGTATGGTTTGTAATTTTTCCTCGCTCCTCTTGGAATGGACTCAGTGGCTGCCTGTATTATTGCTCTGTTTAGACTTTCCACCATTTGCTTCATGTTGCCATATCGTGTATTTACGTTTTCACAATATTTGTCTGTTAGTATGGCAAATATGTCCCAATCTGCTCGTTTGTAATTCCAGCGGGGCAAAGGCTTTTGCTCCTGTGGAACATACTCCATATTCATTACAAGCTTGATTGGTCTGTGGTCACTACCTGCTAATTGGTCAAGCACATGGCGATCGATTTTGTGGATGATGTCTCCTGTGCAGAAAGCTAAGTCTGGAGTAGAAGTGGTAATCCATCTTCTGGAGTAGAAGCTTGGTGTGTCATCCGCTTTGTTGAGTAGATGGAGATTTGAGTCTATTTCCCAGTCCTCCACTTCATCTCCCATTTTGTCAGTATCTGGGTATCCCCATCTTTCTGAACGGCTATTAAAGTCTCCGACAATAATGCAATTTGTGTCAGTTTTTTTCATGTTTGAGAGTGTAAGACCCTTATCTGCTGGGCTATACAGATTGTAAATTCTTATTTTCACGTCCTTTATCATTATATCAACACCTATAATTTCCGTTTGGTTGTCAGAGATCACAGATACTTCGCTGCAAGGTATTGTATTTCGTGTAAGTATTAGAACTCCTCCTTTATGTCCTTCGCGGTCGAAACGTGTAACCTGATATCCACTGACTGAAAATTTGTGCTTGGCGTTGAGGTGTGTCTCTTGAATGCATGCCACATCTATTCTATCTTTATGAAGACGCTGTGTCAGGGAGAATTTCTTGTTATAAACTCCTTCGGCATTCCACTGTAGTATGTTGAGTGTCCGGAGTGTTTGGTCAATAGCTCTTAACCTACTCCTCTGTGCCTTGACTCCACAGCACAGGGGAAGGTGACCACCAGTAGTCATGGGTGGACCCCCTCGAGGCAGGGGGCCCGGCACTATCACCGCCTGATGGGACTTCACGGGATTAGAACCATAACGATTAATTTTCATCTGTGGCATCATGAAATGATAAAGTTACGTTGCACTTCTTTGTCAAGCCTGTGGCTCAGTACATCCGATTTCGACAAGCATTTTTCGGGATGCTTTCCCTAGCCTTTGACTGTCCCCAGTCTACCTACAAGGCAGCAGGTTTGTGCGTCACTTCGTCTGGTCCCTCTCCTTTGACCTGTCCGACATGGGTGACCCTACCAGTAGCTGTGCTACCGTCGGCATAGCTCTTGGGGTCATTGGAACGCGCAAGCCCCTCTACCTCGTCAAGGTGGACGCACGGCAGAGGGGTTCTTATCCATTCAAACAACAACAAAAAATACGTGGAAGCTAGCTCTAGGTAAGGCTGCTTTCAAATGGGATGAACCAAACTGTACAGAATGTTATGAGCTAAATAACATATATCTCCTCTCACCCCCCCCCCCCCCCTCTCACCGACTCAATTATAACATACATACTAAATGTAGACAGTGACACAATTATTATAACCTGAACCAAAGTTTGAAGAGGGCAGCGGGATGTTTATAACAAAACAAGTTAGTTAGTTAGTTAGTTAGTTAGTTAGTTAGTTAGTTAGTTAGTTAGGTTTT
>JACEFZ010013998.1:0-24054 GCA_014155875.1 Cepaea nemoralis | reverse complement strand
TCCCAGTTCAGTGAAATGTGGGATAAATTTGTGGTAGAACCCCCACAACGAGAGAAAAGATCGCACATCTTTCTTCGTTTTTGCCCTTGGAGCACTTCTGATTTTTCTCTATGGTTCTTTTCCTCTGGGACAATGTGTCCTGGAGTGATGGTGTGACCTAGAAATTCCAGAGTATGGTAACTGATCATGCACTTGGTTGGGCTAGCTGTAAGCCCTGTTTCTTTGAGTCTATTGAAAACACTTTCCAAGGATTGTAAATGGTCATCCAAACTGTCACTGGAAATCAGAATATCATCCATGAATGAGATGATGGACGGATCCTTTAAAGGATCAAGTAAAGTCCTTATCATGCGAGTAAACACACTAGGTGCATTGCTGAGTCCAAAGGGCATGACCTTGAATTCATAATGTCCACTGGGGGTACTGAAGACCAATAGGGGTCGAACCTCTGGTTTGACCGGAATCTCATAATACCCGCGACTCAGATCCACCTTTGAGAAATACCTAGCTTTATGGTGCCTCGCGAATAGCTGAGTTGGATTCGGCAAAGGTTCCACCTGAAATTGTGTATGACTGTTCAGAAGTCGGTAGTCTATACACAACCGGTGTTCTCCACTTGGTTTCCGTAACAAAACTACCCCCGCATTGTATGGGGATGTGGAAGGTGCAATCACGTCATCCTTCAACAGTTTCTGTATTTCCCCCTCCAGGGCCTTTTCTTTAGAGAATGGTACTGGGTAAACCTTTTGGCGAACAGGCTCCTGAGTGGTCAAAGTCATCTCGAACTCCACCAACCTCGTTCGTCCTGGTTTATCAGTCAGTATCTCCTTATGAGACTCGAGAACCTGGGTTATCTTTTCCCTCTCCTGGGAAGTCAGATCAGGGTTCACCTGTACATCCTTGTAGGTTTCCTGGCGTACCAGGGGATATTCCCTGCCCTCGTTGGTTCCCACTTCTGTCTCCACTGCAACTGCCATTGCCATGAGATGAGCTGTTTTTTCTCCTGGTCTCTCTTCGTATTTCCGCAAGAGATTGATATGGAAAATCTTCGATTTTCCCCGGATCTGAATCTGATAGTTGGTTCTGGATATCACACTTTCCACGGGAAATGGTCCTTGCCAACCTATCTCCAGTTTGTTGTTTCCCGTTGGGAGTAGCAACAAGACTTTGTCTCCCACCTCTAGAGATCTGCCTTTAGACCTACGGTTGTAGTAAGCCGCATGTCTTTTTCTGGCTTTTTTCAAGTTTTGATTAGCCAGAGTCCATCCCTTGTGGAGTTTTTCTTTCAGTTCCTCCACATATTTGTAAGAAGAGATCACTTCTTCTGACGTCCCCTCTTCAGTCCAACTCCTCAACATGGCTTCCAACGGTCCCTTGATTGGACGACCAAACAGCAACGTTGCGGGTGGTAGTCCTGTTGAGCCATGAGGAACTTCCCGATAGGCAAAGAGGGCTGCTGGGATATATTCATCCCACCTATCAGGTTTTCCTCCGCTAGTTTCCTGAGCATTGTCATCAACGTGCCGTTGAAACGCTCTACTTGTCCATTGGCTTGAGGGTGGTAAGGGCTGGTATGGATATGGTTAGAGTGGAACACCCTAAATACCGTCCTCCATAAGTTTTCACAAAACTGGGACCCATTGTCCGTCAGTATTTGATCAGGAAAGCCTAATCTTGTAAAGGCCTCCATCAGTGCGTCCGCCACTCGTTTCGGGTCAATCGTGGTCAACGGTATGGCTTCACCCCACATTGTACAGCAATCCACAATGGTGAGTATGTACATGTTCCTCTTCCTAGTCCTAGGAAGTGGACCCACAATATCGATGGCTACCCTCTCGAAAGGAGAGCTCATGATGGGCATCTCACCCAAGACCACCGGTGCTGTCCAGTGTTTCGGTGCCACCCTCTAGCACTCAGGGCATGACTTCACATATCGACGCACATCACCTGTCATTCCCGGCCAATAGTAATGGCAGGAAATTCGCTGCATCGTGGCGGCAATACCCATATGCCCACTGAATGAGATGGTATGCCCCATATGAAGAATCTGGGAACGATGGGCATTTGGGACCACCAACTGACCATGTAGGTTGTCTCCCCTTCCGGCTCTCCTGTAGAGTATCCTATTCTTCATATACTACTGCCGCCGTTTGGGTGCATCAGCACTTTTCTGCAGCTTTTTGTAGCAAGGACGTAGAGTAGCGTCCTCACTCTGGGCAGTTCGCAACTCCCCTGCCTGGCAGTGGGTTAGTCACATTTGCTTCTGCCTCATCCGTTCTCGTCTCAGAGCGAGTCTGTATTGCTCCCATATGGATTGGCTCCCTGGGCATTCCCAGAAAGACATACCGGCACCGAGGATTACGGGAAAAATGGGATCGGTCAACACAGCGGCTTTGATGATGCCGGTGACATATCTTGACCGAATCTCCACTCTGGCAATGGGCAATTTCATGGCTACAGCACTCTTCTGTGCAGGCTGTATCTCCATGGTTTTACCAGTGAATTGTTCTGGATGTACCAGATTCGCAAAAATCACGGCATCCCCGTCCAGTCCTGTGTCGTATAACACTCCACTTGACGTCCGTTAACCTCTACCAATGCCCACTACAGGTGGTTTTTCCTGATCTGGAGTCTCTACTTCGGCCTCGACCTGTTCGGTGGGCTCCACCTTAGGTTTTCCTGGCACACGACGAATTGAGTGTCTCCTGACTTTCCCCTGCAGTCAATAGCATTGTGTGTATTCGACCTGCAGTGTTTGCACCATTTCCCTGTCCTAGATTTTCTAGTGCCGGTCTTTATTGAGCTCTCCTGGTGGTGAGCTTCCTTGTCGACCTTGGCATTGTCAGTGTCCACCTGCCGTTGACGTCACTTGACATGCCGCGAAGTGAGGGTTCTTAGCCTTCGATTTACATTCCCTCGTATTGTGAGAGGGCGACTTACAAATGGAACACCACTTCTCCGACCATGGTAGTTTTTGTGTAGAGCTCGAAGTTTTCTTGCTTTCCCCCTTCGTCTTCTCCGAACTCTCCTCTGAAATTTTGACATATGGTTCCACCTTTTTAGTTCCTGTACTTTTTTGCTTTCTTCAGGTTATGTTTTCCTGACTTTTGGTGTTGTAGAAAGGTTTTCTGCTGCCTCCCCATGGACCTCGACGAACCGTTCTGCCAATTTCGTCACCATGTCGATTCGTTCCGCCCCTTGTTCTCCCAAGAATGTCCTGAGAGGTTTCGACATTTGCTTCCGCATCTGGTCGACTACCGTGAGCTCTTCCAGACTCTCATAGTCATGCGCAAACCCAGCCAAATCCATCCACTTCTGGAGATATGCTTTCAGACGCAGACTATAGGCAGCGAACAACTCCCCCGGTTCTCGTTTTGCTCCTCGAAATTTTTTCCGGTAGGTATGTGACGTAACTTCGAATCGTTTCAGCAGCGCCGTCTTCAACTCGTCATAATTGTTCTCGTGTCCTGGCGGCAGGTGAGAAAGAACCTCGTAACCGGTCCTGCGTAATCCCTGGGATAGCTTGAGATTCCATTTGTCACGCTCCAGACCCATAGCAACTGACATAGCCTCGAAGCGTTGAAGGTACTGGTCAATCTTCTCTTTGTCCTCCTCGTAGATCGCTAGAGGGAACTTCATAGCATGGTAGCTATGTCCACCTACTGGTGTTGAGCCACGGAGAGAGGAACCTCCCACTGCTCCCTCAGTTTCCCCACTAGATTGCCTCTTGAGCTCGAGTTCACGCATCCGGTACTCGTGCTCCCTTTTCTGAGCCTCTTGCTCCGCTTCCCGTTGCTTAGCAGCTTGCTCAACCTCAAGTATCTTAGCAGCTTGCCCTGCTTCCAGTTTTTTAGCTTCTATTTCCAGCCTTCTTATAGTTTGCTCAGCCTCAAGTTGCCTAGCAGCTTGTTCTGCTTCCATCCATCTCAATTCCAACTCGGCCTTCCGATCTTCCCTTTCTGCTTGACGATACTCTCTCTCCACCTCCTGTATGTAATCTATTAGTGCAGAACCCGACAATCCCATTTCTTCCCCCTTTGCCCTAAGTTCCGCCGTAGTAGGTTTAGGAGTGGCCATTTTACAGAGAGGTAACTCAACAGATAGAGTATAGATTATCTCTAAACAACTATATAGATAATGACCGAATACAATTTATCTATATATACATATATATAACACACCACACAACACAACACAATCACTCAGTGACAAGAGTATAATCAGGACCACAGACCTATGCAGACGTGTGAAGTGTGAACAGGTAAGATAAGTCCTAACACCTATCCACATTCACTCTAGCTGGATTCTCACTAATAGGATATCTCCATCCTCTAACTAAAGATCCCGTGTTAAATGATCCCGTTGTCTAAATATCCCGCTGTCCAAAGATCACGTTTACGAGCGCCCCAATAATGTCGTGTGTGTGTAAAGAATGAATGTCGTATTAGTTACTTGTTCTTCTCTACCACTTTAGTGTCGTCCCTGGAGTGAAGGGAATCAACACCCACATTATTTTTTTATCCAATATCTCTATCCTGGAGATATCCAGCAGACTCCGTCCACACACTCCCTCAATCTGAGGACACCTTCTTCTCACTCTTGCTCACTCCTGGATCATGCCCCCTCTCATTCTTCCCCAACATAACATACTTGACAACTCTAGCCTCAACAAATAAAAACAAGAAATTTATTAAAGCAAAGAGTATATGTAGGAGAAGTGTGTGTGTGTGTGTGTGTGTGTGTGTGTGTGTGTGTGTGTGTGTGTGTGTGTGTGTGTGTGTGTGTGTGTGTGTATAAGGTGTAGAATGTGTGACGTGTACTCTAAAGTGTCTACGGACTCAGATCAGTGTTCAAGAGTATAGTCATTTGCATCCTTGTGCTGACAACACACTCAGCACCATGTATCCCATACAAGTAGCCTCACCCAGGTGATGCTCCTGCGGTCACGTGAAGACTTCCTCCGTTGTCTCTGGAACCACAAGGATGCTTGGACACCCCTGTCAAAACACTGTCTAATGAGAGTCTTCAATCTGATTCACACTATGAATTTCCTCTGTTATTTAACGGATTGTTAATCAGGAAATTCTAAACCTATTGTCACTGTTATTGGAGAAATCTTAATGGATCTAGAGTCACTGCTTCTAAAGATTCCTCATATTAACACCACAATCTTACTGTTCTGGATAACAGTATAAATTATACAATGTTCTGACTGTTCATTGATACATCTATCACTTGGCTAAACATCAATCTCATCAACATGTCCTGCTCAGCAGAAGCCAGGTTCCCGCAAACCAACTTGGGTATAAGCCCTATGTAGCGGCCTCTCAGCAACCTCTGTCTTCAGATTCTGAGCGATCATCTTCTAAATTTGTGTTAGTCCCACCGCTGAAAATCACAGCACACATACGTGGACCTGGAAATTGAACCTGTAGAATAGAGAATACTATGGTGAGGGCAACTCAGTCCTGGCCAGAATTAGGTAAGTGTAGGCCAATAACAGCACTCAGATCTATAACAGAGATCCGATCTCTGTCATACGGCCAAATAACTCAATCATATGATCTGAGACATGGCAACACCAGGAAAGAATAAAGGAACGGGTAGAAACCCAGCAGATGCCCTACTGGAAGATCCTACCATTTCACATTCCTCTCCTCCCTCTCAACCATCCTTAATCTCTCTAATTATTATTCCACTATATTGTCCTCAATTCCCTGAGTAAAATAATATATCACACAAGCTAGTTGAAGCCACACAATAGAATACTAGTGCCGACGCTCCTATGATACTTTCTAGCACCGCACTTATAGACCATTCTATCACTAATCATAATACATTATATCACTGCACCTTTAATACATTATATCACCGCATAGTACTGTACTATATTCCTAATCATACTCTTAAGTCAGATATTATTAATTGCCTACCATATGCCCATTCTAGTTGTTACTCGAGAAACTAGGCAATCCGATTGGATCTATGTCCGCGGATAACTATCACTACTTAGACAGTCTAGTCCCTCTCATATAACACAACTCGGAATAATGCACCGATCTCAACACTCAGAATGTTATTCACAACTCCCTCCACCTGTTTACCGCAACTGTGTTTTATATGGGTGCTTGAGTGACGTCACCAAAAGTCCAGACGCCAATCAGTCCAGAATCTGGCTTTGTCCTCCTGTTTCTAGACTAACCGGAGTCAATTAGCTGTCAAGTTTCCTTTCATCTGGGTAGTTCTTTGTCTCATCCAACAAATATCCTGGCTGTCTGTGAGCCAGAGACCTTTCCCTCACATCTGACAGAATCCTTCCGACCTCTAGCAGACACTCTGTCCATCACTTTCAACGGCCAACTCCCGCTTCGTAGACAGATGTCGCCAGTACACGTCTCTCGAACAACAACCTGTCAACACACTGTCGACCGTGTGTAGACAACTCGACGTGACTCACTTTGATCTCATACACCAATGCTGACCAGGTGCAGACAGTTTTAACAACGTATTTTCCTCAGTTGGTTCAACATCACAGGGTCTATTGTGTTTGCAAACCAATGTCGGGCTTGGTTGTCATCGGTCGCAACTAACAAGTTTATTTAACTCGTGACACAAGGAAGAAGAAGATTACAAGGAAGAAGAAGATTACAAGGAAGATGAAGATTGCGAGGCTGAAGAAGATGAATAATATTGCAAGGCAGAAAGAGACGAAGAAGAAAAAGAAGAAAACATTTGTATGTTGTCGTGTTGAGTTTGTTTCTGTTTTCTAGATTCTTTAACGATTCACAGCCGGAGAAGTGAAGCAGATCAGGCATGTCATTGACAAGGCTAAGCCACGGTTTGAGGTAATATGGAAGATTATGCATGACAATGCTTCTGTGTTGTCAGATTTGTTTGTGTGGTTAGTGCAGTGTGAAGAGCCTTTACTGCTTCTTATTTGGTTCCATCCATCCATAATGTGCCATGCCGGAAAGCATGGGCGGTCATGACTCGTCATTGCACTTGATCACCAGAGTCGTGGATCAGCTCAGTGTTCCTGTCTCGACCACACCATGTGGAAAAGCCATCCAGGTATTTACTTCCCCTTGGTCTGTTCCCTTCGATCTTGCCAGTAGTTACCTAGTTCTCCAATTCATTTCTTCTCATAATATGTCCAAACAAATATTGACTGTCTACGTCTAATTTCTCTAATCAATTTACGATTTTCATTTGGTTCCCGTATACTTGGTCATTTGTTTTTCTGTCTGTCCATGGTATTCTTTTCATTCTCCTCAGAAATCATATTTCCACAGCCATCAAATGTTTTTCAGCTTGACTGCTCATTGTCCAAGTTTCACATCCATACAAAAGTACAGGCTCTATGTAGCACCTCAACACTCTTTTTCTTGTTTCATTTGACATCTTTTTTATTAGTCAATATGTTTTTCATCTTACTAAAGGCTACTTTCGCCATGGCGATTCTTCTTTTAATCCTTTCAAGGCAACACCCATCCAATGTAATGTAATGTAATGTATTTCTTTCTTCCTAGTGACGACAAGAATCTGCGTCTTTTTACAATTTAATTCTAACCTCAGCTGCTCACTGTGTACAACAACCGCATCTACTAATTGTTGCAGATCCTGCTCATTGTGTGCAATCAATACTGTATCATCTGCATATCTAATGTTATTGATGTTTCGTCCTTCAATGATGATTCCTTTTATATCTTCTTCATTTCTGAAAATATTTTCACTGTATAGGGAAAAATTATCTGGAGACATTACACATCCCTGCCTAACACCTCTCTTAATAGGCTTATACTTACTCTATCGAAAGCCTTTGTGTAGTCAATAAAGCAAAGATGCATATCTTTGTTTACTTCTATAGAACGTTCAATAAGAATGTTTGGTTCACAGGGTGTATTTTTTGTTGTTTGTTTGCATTCACTCAAGCGTAGCCCCTAAACGTGCTACTAAGTACTACTTCTTGTGCACTGGACTGAATTTTGCGTGTGGATTAGCTTTCCCTATTACCAATGTCCCTCGCCATCAGGCGCACCCACTCCGACTTCTGAGGTACTTGTAATTTATACGCCCAAGTCAAGGATGAAAGGTCAACATGTTTGTCCAAGTGACCGGTGTAGGGGTTGAACCCGCTACCTCGGCATCAGCACACTGGAAGTTTAAGAGCGAGCACTTTTATCCATTGGCCAGGCTGACCTTCAGGTCAAGGCCAATGATCAGTCTGGCCTGCCAGGCCGGTGGTCATGTGCTTGAATCCCCAAATGAGCGGATTGTTAAAAACAAGGATCTGGGCTACCGGCTTTACCCAGCCTACAATGGGTTCCTGTAAATGTCCAGGAAGTATAGGTCCCTGACGTGATATTGACCCCATCACCCAACGAGTACTGATGGGTCTATACACGTATGGGACTGGCACCTTAGTAGTATATAGGTACAAAAGCCGCTCCTTTTGTGGCGCACATCGCTTTTGCGCCACAAAGGGCGATAACTCCGGGTTTTTTAATTTCCTCCGCAAAGGGCGATAACTCCGGTTTTTTAAATTTCCTCCGCAAAGGGCGATAACTCGTTTTTTAATAGGCGTGTGTCCGAGTAGGTGTGGTCTAGTGACACTAGGTATGTGTACAACATAAAAAATACAACATTCAAAATAACAAACGACTCAAGTAAGGTATATGTTTTTTTATTAAATCATATATATAGACAATACAATGCATATTAAATAAGTAATGGCATAGTCGAGATATTATCATTTTGTGTCTGTCTTTTTATATACAGATAGGACAAAGATGCACGATGTTGCTGATATGTATATACAGAAGAGTCTTGGGTCTTGAACCCTATATTGGTCCCCCCACTTGGTGTTTGGGTAGTGAGTACTTCTAAAAATGTGTCCTTGTTTAAATGCGTGTTATAGTTTTTGGTCAGACCTTTGGTACTGATTTTATCATAATCTCCGACACAAATATACGTCTTACTACATAACGAGACCATCCCCTCCCCTTCGTATTCTAGTGTAAAAAGCCCGGGGGTTCTCTTTTCATAGGCTTTGATAGCCACACAGTCCTGACAGGTAGTACTAGGGGTAATTCTATGAACAGGGCAGGTTTCAGACGGGAACCACTGATTATAGACTCTGTCATATTCTTCTCGTAGGTGTGGTCTAACTACTTCAGAGAGTGAGTCGGCGCTAAGGGCCAAATATAGAGAGTCAGTGTCCATTTCACAAAGCTGAAAGTCGTCTTTAGAGATAAATTTGTCTAGAAAGTCATAATAAAAAGCTAACATGCGCAGCTTGGCATACTGATAAACGAAGAAACCTATTTGTAGAGGTAGATCCCAGACTGTTTTCTTCTTTAGGGTTTCAACTTCGAAAAGATCAGGTGTAATACCAGTCATGCTTTTGAACCTGGGGTTATTGAGTACTTTGGTCGTGTCTTTTCCCTGGCAGTAGGAGACATCGGTATGTTTGGCTTTATTAGTTAATGTTTTACCGTAAGCAGCGTTACCTAACAATTTCATCGTGTCTGCTGTAATACTCTCAGCTGGATTTTTGTCCCCTTGGCGACGGGCATTAGAAACTGTTTCCCCAAATTGTTTAAAACAACTAACCGGTCGATATTCTATTGTCTGGTAGATGTGTGTAACTACCAACCCATGGGCTAGATACCACTTTAAAAGAGGGGTGGCTAATAAAATCTTCTTCCCGAAATAACTACTAATCAATGTCCGTCGTGGGGTACTCAGTAGTTTATTTTTTATGGCGTAGTCTTTCATAAATTCCCCAATATCGTCCCTCGACACTTCTGTGTTCTTGAAAATAGGGGGCATTTCGGCAAAGGACTCTTGTAAATCAACCGGGGTCTCTATATCGCACTCCACCAACCCGAAAAATGTATCACTTTTTACAGCCTCAATGATCTGGTTTTCACTCAAAGAACCCCAAGGAAGTTGTGAGGGATCCCGTAAGAAACGATTTAATCAACGCAACTAATGACAGGTTTGTCTGTTGTGCTCTGTTTTACTAAACTTATCAACATGGTAATATTTACCACGTTTGGTCACGCCCACCGACATGGCACACGATGACTGAATAATTACTGCCCTACACAAAAACCCCATCTAATTTATTTAAAATTAATAACTAAGCTGGTAGTGTTTTGTTATGTCTTTTCGTTACAAACTTGAGTGAGAAGTCTTATCAACAAACATCGTTAAATTTATATAAGAGACAATATCACAATCATAGACATATTTCAAGCGAACGGAAGATTCGACACATGATAATGATAGACCCAGAGCGGTTACCGGTATGAAACACAGTGTATTCTTTTTTTTTTCGGCGTTACAAAGTGTCTATCTTCTTAGTTGGGCGTAAGCGAAAGAGATACCAAAAAGAAAATAAATAGTAGACAACGGTACGGTATTTTGATGAACAGCGGTTTAACGCTTGCGAACGAATTTAAAAAAAAAAATTCACACTTTGAGGATTGAACCACCTTCCCTCGTACACGAGTCAAGTGCGCTATCAACTACACTATTACTTCTGATAACACTGATCTTACAAAGCAAAGATACAACAGCAACCTTGCAACTGTGACTGATGTCGGAGATGGTAAACACGAAACAAAAGAATTACAGCGATAGACAAAACATATTTCTAGAACAGACATTTATAAACATATTACACAAAAAATTACTCCCCCATTATGTTTAAACACCAATAAAGTATGGTTTTCAGTTGTATAAAAAGTAACAGAATAAAGTATTTATTATATGTAAAACTGTGCTATGCCCGCTTCCGAAAAAATCAGATTTAGACAAAATGATTCAATTATCAGAAAAATGAACCTTGTAATATTTAATAATACCAAGTTTTAAGTATTTTAAAAGGCAATATAGCATAATAAACCATTCTTATATATTTTAAAAAATTATTTATTTATGCAAACTCGGAACAAGTACGCCTTGTATGACGCCTTAAATGTGTAATAAAATAACTTTTTATAGGTCAAAAGTATTAAAACTTATAGTGAAATGCAAGATTATGATGTCGTTGATTTCAAAAACCAATTTTGATGGTGTTTTGTGTAATTTATAAGGAGATATTTCCCTCTTCTGATCACGGTGTAGTGGATGTGTTGCACACACCGGTTACTTGCGCTGAAATGTTGACCACTAGTTCTTGACTTGGGCATGTAAAATACAAGTACCTCAAAGGTTGGAGAGGGTTCACATGACGGCGAGGGACACTGGTAATATGGAAAGCTAACCCTCGTGCAAAAATCAGTTCAGTGCACTCACTAATAGTAGCAATTACTGATAGTGGTAGCATGTGTGCGGACTACGCTCAAGTTAAAAGGTAGCTAACGCACACAAACACATGTAAAACTCAATGTGTCATGTGTAGTTGATTGTGCATCTTGTGTTTTGCCAGGACATACTACAAATCTGACAATGTATTAGTTATTTACAAGGTGTGCCTAGTTGGCCCTTGTGATTGTCATAGCAATACACTTGTGATTTTGTTGTTGTTCTAGTTGTTTCCCCTACTGAGCCGTTGCTATGATCTTCTGTGACTGAAATAGTTTTGCTCTCAAGCGATACCCAAGCCACCTTATTTGTAGACTCTTGTATGAATATGCCTTAATGATGTGTAAAAGGAGTTTACTCAGATTTACGGGCATGCAGGGCAAGGAATATGCGGCTAGTTTGGCTGTTGCTGCTGCTTCTCTAGGCTGACTGGACTTTGCCCTCACAAGATGCCCCAGCCACTTTATTTGCAGACTCCTTGCTGCTGTCCCTCTGGGCGGAGAGATACTTTCTGATAAGGACAAGTGTGATGTGGTGAAGGCTGTCTAGAACCAGGTGAAGAGTGCATATGAAGACAGTATGCATAGCTCCAGAGAATGTCTGGTGGATACTCAACGCATAGGCATCCCTCCTCACATTGGAGACGCAAAAATACGTGGTCGAATATCGCCGCGTCCTTTTGCAGTTTAATTCGGTGTTCTTGACTCTGACATATCTGGTCATAGAGGAAAATCCAGGCAAGCTTTTACACATTGTCCCTGGACCTAGTGTAGGAACTCTTGGGGGGTGGGGGGGGGGGGGGTGAACAGAACATGTGTGGGAATGTCCTGAATACGGTGATGTCAATTCCAAAACCAAGTATTAACCAAATATTGAAAAACATCACAAATTCACACTTTCTTTTACCGCCCAAATTCTACAGTCGTGTGTGTGTGCCTTACCTCTGTTTGCTATTGGCAGCGGATATCCACCAGGCGGCACCACGACTCACGAAATCAGACAGCTTTGGTTCTCTGTGTTGCCAGGGCTACTACTACCTTTGTGCTGTGTCTCAATTATTTTTTGTCTGAGTGATCTCAGCCTCCTCCTCCGGGATCGGATGTCTCGACAGAAAATCAGCCCCAGCATACTTGCCGGGAATGTATTCAACCGTAAAGGTGTAGGACTGGAGCAACAACGATAAATTGAGCTTTTGGGATGTAGCCAAGAACATCAAAGGTTGAGGATCTGACTGGACACTAAACGGTACCCCATACAAATAGGGCTGAAATTTTTTGCACGGCCAATACAAGTAACAAATATTCCTGTTCCACGGTCGAATAATTTCGTTCGGCCGGCAGAAATTTTCTAATCACGTACGCTACAGGTCACAAAATAGAAGCGTCTTCCCTCCCCTCCTATAACAACGTCGCCCCGATTCCAATACTACTCGTGTCTGTCCGTAACACGAAGGGTTTGAATAGGTCGGGAAGCTGAAGGACCGGTTTGCTTACCAAGGCCTCTTTCAACTGACTGTAGGCACCCTCGCACTCGTGCGTACATACAATGGGATCTGAGGGATCCCTTCTTCAAGGTTTCCGTTAATGGAGAACCCAGTTCGTTGAAACGCGGAATGAACTTTTCGTAAAACCCGCACAACGAGAGGAAGGATCGCACGTCCTTCTTCGTTAGTTAGTTAGTTAGTTAGTCGACAGATCATCCTCATTGCACATCGAACCATTCAGTCCATAAGTGCTCGGATCCCCTCCTCAGCAAATCCCGCAACGTGTAGCGGCTAACGACGCCAGTTCTGTGTTGGTTTATCAATCTTCTTTGGCTTCCTGCGTAGTGTTCTTGTTTGGCCACCCCTCTTTTAATTTGCTGCTCTCGCGGTCTGGCCATTGTTGTAGAGTCACAGTCATCACTTGGTTCTCGCAAAAGTCTTACTTCTCGTAGAGCATTCAGGATGTCGGCCTGGTCCATGGCGCGTCCGCCCTCCACAGTAGCCTCACCTGCGAGCTTGTCAGCCCGCTCATTTCCTTGTACTCCCGCATGCCCTGGCACGAAGATGAAACTAATCTTTGCCAGTCGAGACCGCTCCAGAGGCAGCAACCATTCTCTTCGGATCGATCCCCTCCTCTATCCTCTTGATCATGTTCATTGAGTCGCTGAGGAAACAAGCCCTAGTGAATGTCTGTGTCTCGAGCCATGTTATTGCTTTACTTACTGCCATGACTTCCATGGTCAGGCTACTTGTGGTTTCAGTGAAAGCACCAGAGTCCTCCTTCACAATTCTCCCTCCGGCCCGAGCTGTAAAGGCCCATGAGCTTCTCACATGTCGGACGACCGACCCATCTGTGTAGATGACCGCGTCACCGTCTAGCGAATTCTCGAAAATCAACGCTTGTACTTCAGCCTCAACAGCAGCCGGATTTTCTTGTCTGCATTTTCTATCTAGTTGGATGCAAACTGAAAAGGATGTGCAGAAGTCTGTTGGCACTTGCACCCACTCCTCGCCAGGTTCTAAGTCCTCAAGTGAACACACCTGTTGAAGAATGTCTTCGGCTTGACCCATCCACGACCTTCCTCTTTTTAACCTGCTGCCCTTCACCTTCCTAATTTCACTATGCAGTGGATGTTGTGTGTTTGCGTTAATTCTGAGGTAGGCGCGTGCCCTGCAACCTTGTATTCTCTCTTCAATGGTTGGAAAATCAAGAAGGTAGCGCATCGCCCTGCATGCTGTATCTCTTGTACATCCAAGAATAATGCGCATAGCTTCATTCTGTATCCTTTCCATCCTTTCTATCTGCTTATGGCTGAGAGTCAGGATTGCCATTGCATACTCCAAAACAGACATGACCAGCCCCTCGTACAGAAGACATAGATGGCGCTGCTCACAGTTTGCTGCCGCCATCACCCGCATTGCTGCCAAACCCCGCTTGGCCTTTGTTATCACCTGGTCTATGTGCACATTATAAGCAAGGCTTCGATCAAACCGTATCCCCAGGTAATTCATTGCCTGCGTTCTTTCCACCGTCTCTGAACACAGCATTACAGTTGGTGTTGGAGTGTTGACAATATGATTATTCAACGAGAACCAAGTCACTGTTGCCTTTGTTGGGTTGACCATTGCCCCAGCTTCATCACACCAAGTACTTATGCGATTCGAGTTCGGTTTGTAGTTCCACAGCAACCTCCTCTCTATCCTTACCCTGACGATACACTAAAACATCATCGGCATATGACAATGTCCTGCCAGGTCCAGTGATCTGCTCACTGGTGATTCTCACTGTGTAGGCGTTGAACAGTACCGGAGATAATGGTGATCCCTGTGGTAGGCCAGGATATATTGTTGTTGGTTCCGAAGTCCAACTGCCACATCTAAAAACTACTTTCCGTTGGTAGAGGGCTGCAGCGATCCAACTAAGGAGGAATGGACTTACGTTTAGTTCGAGAAGCTGAAACATTAAAAAATCCAGTGGTACTCTGTTGTATGCGTCCTCAAGATCAATCGCTGCAGCAACGGTTTCAGTGCCTGAGTGGAAACCTTCATAGACATCCTGGGCAAAGACTGCTGCATTGGTCCAGGTTTCTCTTTTTGGACGGTACCCACTCAGGGTGGGTGGGAAAACACCTTGCCTCTCTAGTTGGCCTGATATTTTCCTGGCAATTACCTTCTCCAGCAGCTTGCCTATTGTATTCTGCATGGTTATAATTCGATATCCCTGAATTTTTGTGTGGTCTTTGTCAGGCTTCGGCAAGGGAATCAGATAGCTGTGTAACCATTCCTCCTTGATGCTAGCACTCCCAATACTGTTGTTGTACATGTCTGCTAGTTTCTCTAGCTCATTGTCGGTACACCTATTTATGTCGTCGTATCTTATGCCATCAGGACCTGGAGCACTGTTTTTTGATCGTCGAAGCACAGCCTTGATTTCTTTCACTGTCACTGTGTCTTCATCCGAGGTGTTCTGGGCCTTGCATCTGTCTGAGGTGACCTCCTTGGCCCAGATTTCGGCCTCCCATGTCTGTCTGGTTGCTCTGCTCAAGGTAGCGTTCAAAGAGGGCTTTTGCCCTTGTCCTCAGTCAGTCCTCTGCCAGATGAGGTCAGCACCTTGGAAGTCAGAAATGCTCTTATTCTTGACTACACCACTCATGCTTTTATGTAGTCGCCAGAACAATTTCAGTGACTTGTCTGTGCTTACTCTTTGACACACCTCTGCCCATTTTTCGCTTTTAACAACCTTGACCAGTTTTTTGAAGTAGCTTACTTTTGTGTGCATCTCTCTTTCTAAGTGCAAGCAGGGACTAGGATGACCAGCTCTGTTCTTCTTGGCATTTTGCCATCTCCTTACAGCACTACGCTTATCCACCCAAGCCTTCTCCACCTCGAAACTCCACCATGGTGGCGCTCCCAGTTTTTTTTCCTGCCCTGAAACGTTCTGCGCTTGTCACGTCTTATTTTACTCACCACATCTTGCCCTGTACTGTCATACTGGAACGTCTTTACCTTTAGCTTGTGCTGCCTGGTTCTGCCTTTCTCCACCAGTATGCTGCAAGGGTGGTGGTCGCTGCCATGGTGTCCTAGGACACCCCATCTACACACTGTAGTGAGTGAAGATGAAACTAGCGCCAGATCAATAGCACTGTCCTCATCGCCCGGACGGCTTGCTGTCCTGGTGACACAGCCACTGTTGATACAAACCAGGTCGATGGTTTCCAGTGCAGTCTCGAGCTCCTCCCCCTGTGTATTGGAGGAAGTGTTTCCCCATGATCTGCCTTTAGCGTTGAAGTCACCACAGAAAATAACATCCTTCTTCGTCCTTCATCCTTCATAACGTCCTTCTTCGTTTTTGGCATTAATCGGACCTTTTCTAGGTTCTTCTCCTCCGGGACGATCTGTCCTGGAGTGATCGTGTGACCTAGAATCTCCAGTTCTGGTATCCGACTATACACTTCGTCGGGCGAGCGGTTAGCCCTACTTCACGGAGCCTAGTGAGACCCAGGCAAAATTTCGATTTAAAAATCTACCCAAAGTATTTCAGGATCCTCGCCAGTGCTACCGTGTTAGTGCATCGAGCTGAGATTCTCCGGACTCAGGCTTGAGTCAGGAGTAAAACTGAGCACTTATGGTTTACACCCGTGTGCTGTGATGTTGATCCGTCGACTAAACTAAATTAGGGCATATTTAAAACATCACAATAACATGATTGATAGTAATGCATTGATTGATCACTACACTTATTAATAACTCTGTTCATGCATTCTGCGGAAATAAAACATGTGTTTTTTTTTAAATGTTGCATTCCCTTCCAGGACTTTGCAGTAATCACCTGCATTTAACTGCTGTTGTTGATGTCTTGGCAAGATTTTACTTTAAGTAGTTTGAACGACCGGCTCCCATGCCAACACGTTATAAACAGAGCGACACGATAAGGTAAAATGCCCAGTCCATTACCCCATATGGGCAACAATCACCATATGGGTAACAATCACGGCAGGCGTCTAATGGTTTTGCATGTATCACCTTGTACCGGGAGGGCGCGCTTTAGCGATTCTACTCTTGGTCTGCGTGTGCGTGAACGTCCGGCCTGTCAGTGGCCATATGCATATGTGAGCCGATGAGGCTCAGCCGTAAATCGGGAGATTTATTCGCAGCTTAGACAAGCAATATCTTCTGTGGGCAGTTTTCTCGCCTCATGTGTGTGTGGTTCTGTTCTGGCGGTCAGTCCGTCTTCGGCGAAGGATATCTGGTTGATCCTTTCAGTAATCATACGCTCATCTGCTTGTCGCTACGCTTGTCTTAACACTGAAAATCAAAGGAATGACGGAAGGGCCGTTTGTACGAGACTCCAGGCTAGTGAGTCGCTAAATACATTGATAACTGGCCGTTGCAGCCTAACGTCCACTGCATCTGTGACCATCTCCAGTCGTCTTGCCATGCTCGCCACTGGAACCAGATGGACGCAGACGAGGGAGTGAGGTCGATGGAGTTGCGCGACCACTACCTCACTATAATCCAAACTAAAGCGCAAGTCATTCGTTCTTCATCAAATCAAAAGATGCAATGAATGAATGGTCCTCATCATTCGTGATGGACGAACATCCATAGGGTTTTCTGGTCTTTTGTGCGCTGGACAACTTCTGTTACTGCATGTCTGGCCAAGTTCCTCTTTTTTGCCATCCTCGTTACTACTGTCGTTGTTGCTGGTGTGTCTGCTGTCACTATCGGTTTACCCCTCCCTCTCGTTTGGTGTTTTCTTGTCCAGCGCTAACCCTGGGAGGGGCCTGTCTTTTACCATCTTTTTTCTTGGGCTTGCCCCGGGAGGAGTCCACCTTTTATCGTCTGGGCTTGTTTTCTTGGGTCTTGGTTCGGCGGCTTTTGTCAAGCGTAGGGGAAGGATTGTATCGTCTCTCTTGTCCATCGTTGGGGAGGTTTCCTATCGTCTCCTCTTTTCCAGCGTTGTGGAGGTTTCCTACAGTCTCCTCTTCTGCAGCGCCGAAGGGGTTTTCTGTGCGTCCCTCTTGTCCACTGTTGTGGAGGTTTCCTGTCGTCTCCTTTTGTCTAGTGTCTGAGGGGTATCCAGTGCGTCCCTCATCTCCATCTTTGAGGCAATTTCCACCCTTCTCCTTGTCTCCCGCGTCGAATAGGGTCGTTTCATCTCTCTCTTGTCCATCGTTTGAGAGTTTTAACGCATCTCTATATATTTCCTATTGTCCTGTTTTCGTGTGGTCGATTTTTCCTCCTTACTATATTTTTCTTTTGCTGTTGGCTTTATTTTATGTTGGTTATATTTCTTTCCCTGTTCTTGCAATGACTTGTTTTGTAAGCTTTTGTACTTCTTTGTCGCCCTCCACCTGTAGGCATTCCTTCATTGTCATCGTCGTGTTTCTTGTTTGGAAGTATTCTACTAGGTCCCTGCGTTCCTGGACATAGGTTGTGCACGATAGTAGGTAATGTTCTATAGTGTTTTCCTCGAGGCAATCAATGCAAAGTGGTCGGGTGATTTTATCTTTCCAGTTCCCGATTCTCAATCTCCACAGTTTCTTGTACATTGGTATTTTTGTGTTGTCTTTCACTTGACTTTTCATACTTGGCGTGTCGTCCTTTATTGCTGTCTCTCCATTGTTGTTTCCATTTGTCGATTACTTGTTGTTTGATAATGCTTTTTGCCTCCAGAATGCCGAGTCCTGTGTTTACTATATTCTGGCTGTTTGTCCCGCGTTTTGCGGCCCTGCCTGCCCTCTCATTGCCAGTTATCCCTCTATGTGCTGGTATCCATGCTATTGTGACCTGGTATCCCATACTTCTTAGGTTTGTTGTTAGTGTTAGTATTTCCTCTTTCAGGTCTTGTCTGTTCCCTTTAGAGTGGTTGCCTATCGCTTGTACTGCGGATAGTGAGTCCGTCAGTATAGTTAGTTTTATGGGGGGGGGGGGGGGGTTTCTCTGTTGCTATTTCGAGTCCTTTCATAATCCTACTAGTTCTGCCGTGTATACCGATGTATTGTCTGTTATTTTGTACTCCTTTTTGATGTTCCAGTATGGTACTACTACTCCTGCCCCTACCTCCCCATTCTCGTTCTTTGATCCATCTGTGTATATAGTGAGGTTGTCCGTGCTTATTTGTCTTATGTATTCCTCCGCTATGTCTTTGGCTTCCCTGTCCTCTGTTGATTTATTAATTTTGCTCGCGAGTGTCGTATCCGTGAATGGTAGTTTTAGCTCCCATTGGGGTGTTGTTTGTCTGTGGACTTTTGTTCGTGCCAGTGCCCTGGCTAGTTTCTCATCCGCGTTCATCTCCTGCGCAGCTGTCCATCCTGCTGGTGTTTGTGTCTTTTGTATGGGTATTCCTCCCCATTTGCTTCTGTTTTCTTCGAATGCACTGAACGCGGGGTGTCTCGTATCGTTCACAGCCTTCATCCAGTAGTTGTACACTAATTGCTTTCTTCTCAGTTGTAGTGGAAGTACTCCTAGTGCTACCTCTAGGGCTTCCCTTGGTGTTTGCTTGCCTGTTCCTAGGATAATGCCCAGCGCTTGGTTCTGTATTGAGTCCAGCCTTCGTTTGTTGTATTCCGGTGCTGCGTCGTATACTATGCTTCCGTATTCTATTCTTCCTCTGATCAGAGATTTGTATAACATTAGCATCGTTTTTGTGTGGGCTCCCCATCCACTGCCTTTAATTACTCTTAGAATGTTTATTGTCTTTTTGCCTTTTTCGACTGTCTGGTCTATATGTTTTTTCAAACTTAGTTGTTCGTCTAGTGTCATCCCAAGGGATCTTGTGTTTTTTGTTCTCTTTATATTCTTCCCTTGGATCTTGATGTCCCGGTTCGTGTAATTCCGTTTTCTTTTCGCATTGAATATCATACTGACCGTTTTGTCTGTGTTGATCTGGAAGCCCCATTTTCCCATCCTTTTGGCAATTCTGTTTATTTGCCTTTGTAGTCCGTCTCTTGTAGTTTTTATGTGTCTTCCGCTTCTCTATATTGCACAGTCGTCGGCGAATTGCGATAATCCCTATCCTGTCTTCTAGTTTTTCTTCATCTAGGTCATTTACCAATATTGCGAATATTGTCGGTGATATTACCGTTACATGTGGTATTCCGTTTTCTTGCTCATAGGTGCTGGATTTCTCGTTTTGTATTCGTACGGTGAAGCTTATGTTTTGTAGGAAGTTTTCGATATATCGATATGTCCTGCCTCCTGTCCCTATTTTGTTTATTTTGATCAGAACTGCTTGTCTCCAGCATTGGTCATATGCTTTAGCCAGGTCTAAAAATACTGCTATCGTTTTCTTACCTTTTTTGAATGCCCTCTTTACGTGATTTTCTAGCTTAATTATTTAGTCAATTGCGCTTCGGTTGGCTCTAAACCCTGACTGTGTGTCGCTAATTAGTCCGTTTTTCTCCAGGTGGTGTGTGATTCTTTTATTTATGGTTTCTTCCATAATTTTTCCGAGGTGTGATGTCAGGGATATTGGTCTGTATGAGTCGATTCTTTGTGGGTTCTTGAACTGCTTTTTGACTGGTATAACTGTCGCCTTCTTCCATTGTGCTGGTATTTGTCCCGTGTGCCACACTTTGTTGTAAAGAACTGTTATTGTCTCTATTGTTTTTCTTGGTATCCTTTTCAGTATTGTGTAGTTTAGGATGTCTGATCCTGCTGCTGTGTCGTACTTTTCCTTGATTGCTGATGTTACTTCGTCAATC
Source organism: Cepaea nemoralis (assembly GCA_014155875.1). Lineage (NCBI taxonomy): Eukaryota > Metazoa > Mollusca > Gastropoda > Stylommatophora > Helicidae > Cepaea > Cepaea nemoralis. The sequence continues at coordinate 3,552 of JACEFZ010013998.1, read as the reverse complement.
GTTATGTCCGCGTCCATGTAAAAATCCTCTATTTCTTGTTGCAGTTCTTCCAACTCTTCAGTGTATTTTTCTCGTCTTTGTCTTTCCTGCTCTCCTAGTGACATGTTGGAGCAGACTTCATAGAAGTATTTGCCGAACGCGTCTGCTTTTTCTTTGTCTGTTATCGCTAGTGTTGGGATTTTTATTGTTGAAATCTTGTTCTTTGTTTGGTTTCTTTTTATAGCGTTTATTTGCTCCCATACTTCTTTTGTGGGTGTGTCTGGTGACAATTTCTGGCAGTATGTTTTCCATGCTGTTTCTTTGGATTTGGTTATAAGTCTGTTGGCTTCGTTCCAGTGGATTTTGTATTCGTTGTAGCTTTCGTCTGTCCTCATTCTTCTGTATTGTTGGAGCGCCTTCTTTCTTTTTTCCAGCGCCTCTGTGCAGCTCTGGTTCCACCAGACAGCTGGCTGTTTGTTCCATTGTTTTCCTGCTGTTCGCATTCTCTGTGTGTCCGATGTCAGGTATGCAGGCATATTTTTTGTTGGGGATGTGTTTTACCGCGGCCTGTAGGATGTTGTTAGTGATTCTTTCTGTGTATTTTTCTATATCTTCACCTTCTGTCCGTTCTATCTCCATCCCGTCCAGTTCTTCTCTAAACTGCTCCCATTTCGCGTTCTTGAAGTGGAAGGTCGGTTTGTTCCTTTCCTTACTCTTCTGTGCTCTCGTGTTTGTGTTGATGATTATCGGTAGGTGATCGCTGTTGGTGTCTTCTTTTACTTCCCAATGGCTCCTTATTAGGCCCGTTGTTACTATTGTTAAGTCGATTGCTGTGTCGTATCTTCTCGGGTTGGGGTCTATTCGTGCCATCGACCCGTCATTTATCACTGTTAGCTGGTCACTCTCTATAAATTCGATCAATTTTGTTCCCGCTACGCTGCTTCTTGTTCCACCCCACATTGGGTGGCAGCAGTTGAAGTCGCCGACTATTATTGTTGATGTTTTGATTCTGTTCTTTATCTCTATTAGGTCTTCCTCTTCTATTTTTCCTTTGGGGCAGTATACGTTAATTATATTTAGGTTGTTGGGTTTACTCGCAATCTCCGCTGTGATGCCCTCGACGTTGATTGTCCTGAATGTTCCGTTTTCTAGTATTTGTAGATTGTCTTGTATGAGTAGAGCGACTCCTCCTCCTGTTGCTTCCGTCCTGTCGTTCCTGAGTATGTTATAGCCTTTGCATTTGTAGCTGTCTTTTGGTTTCAGGAATGTTTCATGCAGGGCATAGATACTGTTTTCCCTCCCCAGTTGTTCCATGGTGCTGGGGAGGTTTTCTTTTCATGCCTCTGCAGTTCCATTGTACTATTCTAATGTTGTTTTTTTTTCCCCATGGTCGTGCTTGTATTTCTGTTTTTGATTGGTTTATTGTTCTCTTCAGTTCTCCTATATTTTGCTGTCTACCTCGCTTGTCTCTTCATTCATATATCATTTATATTGTTTGTAAGTTTAATTCATTTTGAACAAATAGTTCTCTTCTTCCTCTCTCTCTCTCTCTCTCTCTCTCTCTCTCTCTCCCTCCCTCTCTCTCTCTCTCTCTCTCTCTCTCTCTCTCTCTCTCTCTCTCTCCCTCCCCCTCTCTCTCTCTGCCAAATGGTGCATTACTTTCTGACCATCTCTCCTATTCCTTTAAAATGAACATTTCTTATAATAATAAATCATACAATTCAATTGCGCATGCGTTTCCCTAGCTGCTTGAAGCATATTTAAAATATCAGGTTAGGGTTTTGATCGGTGATCTTGTAACACCTACAGCTAAACATCAGTGTTCGTCTCTTCTTTCCACGATATGTTCACCATCCTCTCACAATTCCGCTACCTCCAACATTTCATTACTCATTGAGAGAAGAGAACAGGAGAGAAGACTCAGAAGAACAGAATACACATCCGTTTTCATTAGGTGAGATATTGTCTTTATGGCGATATTTCTGTTTTATATAATAATGCCCTCTGGTCTCACATAAATATAACATGCTCATATTCAATCTTCTCATTTCTTTGTTAATTATATGGAAGTTTGGGATAGGTGTGGATAATTCTCTTTAAATTATGTGTGGCCGTAGGAGGCCAGTAAAAAAATGTTTTCCCCATTTTTTTTTTTTTAAACTTTTATTGAGTGTTAAAGTGGTTCCGAATTGTATTGTTCGTGTTTTTACAGAGCGTTGCATGTGGACGTGTAGGTGACATATGCGCAAATATACACATATTTTATACATTTAAACATTCCTCCATTGACATTGTTGTAAGGAAATATTTTAAATCAACAGCGTGATGGTAGTGCCCCGTTATTATTTCCCCTGCTGACCCGCTCTCCTGTCAGCTCCAAATCTCCTACCAAGTACCATTACCACCCCTCGGTGATGATAAACATGGCGTTGCAAAAAACTGTTTAGAACCAACCGGTGAGGGTGGCAGCAGAGACAACAATCACAGTATCAAAAAGGTGGGAAAGGGGGGATGAGATAGTATACGCGTTTACAAAGCCATATATATTAGTAGTGATTACAATGATAATAGTGCAAATAACAACCAAATACATAAATAATATAATAATGACAAAGTGCTAAGGGTGATAGTCTCAATGATAATATTAATAATAATTAATAGTTCTAACATGTGATTCCATGTGCTAAACTGATTCTCTTGGGAATGGTGTTTACATGAAATACATCTTATAATAATAATGACAAGGAATAAAACTACTAAGGGTGATAACAGCAATGCTAAAAAACACAATGATATAATTAGTTATGATAATGATCACATTTTCCAAACATGTGATTCCATTTGCTAAAATGATTTTCTTAGACATGGTGTTAAAATATGGCAGGTACCTACAATAACAATTGCATCCTGCACTGTTCAATAATATAGTAGGTGTAAAAAGGAGTTGGTTATCTTTTGTTTCTCCTTGCTTATTTTTTTTTTTTTAATTATTCATATACTTGCAACATGCAATGTTCAATAATAGTAGAAGTAAAAGGAGTTGGTTATCTTTTTCTCCTTGCTTATTTTTTTTTTTTTTTTTGGTCTTATTTGTAAGGGTTCATTCATTTTTTTCCCTTCCTCTTTTTTTTTTTTTTTTAACTTTATGTAAAAAGTAAACAAGCATCAGTATTTGCACAACATTTTTACAATCTTTACATTTTTGTTTCCCTTGCCATCTTCTCACCAATTTGTTTCACTCCATCAATGCCCTTATCACCACTATCTGGGCAATGATGGTAAAGGCAGATAAATATTTGAACCAAACCGGTGTGGGTACCAGCAAAGGCAACAACAAACATGAGCGAGGGGAGGGAGGCACATGGGAAAGTTTTTTTTGTTTTATTACTAATGATGACAATAATAATAATGACAAGAAGAGACATACTGAGGGTAATAACCGCAATTATAAAAACCAGCAATGGTAATAATAGTTATGAAAATGATAACATTTTCAAAATTTTGATTATTTGCTGGATGATTTTCTTTGTAATGGTGTTACATAGCTAGCGGGACATACACATGCAAATTGAG
>JACEFZ010013997.1:0-23640 GCA_014155875.1 Cepaea nemoralis | reverse complement strand
CCCGCGAGGGCCCCCTTTTGCATTTGTTTTGTTCAATTGGGGGACCTTTTTTGGGGTAAACTGGCGGGCGGGGGGGTTTTGTTTTTGGAGAGGCCCCCCCTCCCTTTTTAAGGGGTTGGAAACGGGAGAGGACTGTTACGGGTTTATAAGTCCCTGTCAACTGGCGTAGACATGGGGCGTCACGCGTTGCCTCTGACGGTGGGAGACACCTACAGGTGTCACTGATCAGCTACCGCCCGCCTCAAGCTGGGCAGCCCCCGGCCAATTGGGTGCTGATCCGCCACAGCCTGCCTCTTCTCTACTGTCCTACCCAATAGATGTATCACCTCCTCTCCTCTTCTGTCCTATCCAATAGATGTATCACCTCCTCTCCTCTTCCGTCCTACCCAATAGATGTATCACCTCCTCTTCTCTACTGTCCTACCAAATAGATGTATCACCTCCTCTCCTCTACTGTCCTACTCAATAGATGTATCACCTCCTCTCCTCTACTGTCCTACTCAATAGATATATCACCTCCACTCCTTTACTGTCCTGCCTAATAGATGTATCACCTCCTTTCCTCTACTGTCCTACCCAATAGATGTATCATCTCCTCTCCTCTACTGTCCTACCAAATAGAATTATCACCTCAACTCCTTTACTGTCCTACCCTATAGTTGTATCACCTCAACTCCTTTACTGTCCTACCAAATAGATGTATCACCTCAACTCCTTTACTGTCCTACCCTATAGTTGTATCACCTCAACTCCTTTACTGTTCTACCCTATAGTTGTATCACCTCTCCTCTACTGTCTTACCCAATAGTTGTATCACCTCCTTTCCTCTACTGTCCTACCCAATTGATGTATCACCTCCTCTCCTCTACTGTCTTACCCAATATGAGTTGTATCACCTGAAAACAATGTACTCCCATAGTAAATATAAATAGACAAGCCACAAACAATATGTTTTACGATTTATTCCCTGGCATATTTCACTTCAGCTCGTCAGGTGCATACTGCAGAGTTATATATCACATGGAATGATTCAATGAATAATACGTTGGCTGAAACACTTAAAACACATAATCACAGGTATTGTTCAGAAATGGAGCATTTGTTATTCTCATGGTATTCTCATGGTATTCTCAAATTTAAAATGAAATCTTTCTGTTTACATAATACTGACTGCAACACCTAATTGCTAAGGCCTCACTATATTTGAGAAATTGTTTACTGTTCTATGAATACAGTATACAGAATGCTTTTCCTTTGTTAACTTTATTACCAAAGTTTATGAGAGGTTAAGAAATCGCCGAGCAGGGCATTCTCTTGACACCAAATGAAACTTGATCAAATCAAGTTTTCATGCCAATCAAGGTATATAAGTAGAGCGGAAAGACAATTAGTAAATCAAGTAACCAAACATACACCAGTGTGGGTGGAAAAAGAGAGTTAATCAGTCTTCAGGCATCCCTGTGCAGACTATAAAACACCCTCAGTGGTTTCATTTTTTTTTTCCAAATAGCACTTGCCTCAACACTTTATGAACCCACACATGTTATGTGACAGATCTAGCAGTAACAAACACTAGTTATGTGACAGGTGTAACAGTAACAAACACTAGTTATGTGACAGGTGTAACAGTAACAAACACTAGTTATGTGACAGGTGTAACAATATCAAACACTAGTTATGTGACAGGTGTAACAGTAACAAACACTTGTTATATGATAGATGTAGCATTCCAATACCAAAAAAGGGCAACCTGAAATTATGGGCCAACTATAGAACTGTTGCCCTGATCAGTCATGCAAGTAAAATTCTATTAAAAGTCATAATGGGAAGAATTTTTAAGAAAATGGAAGAAGAAATTAATGTGGTTCAATCTGTATTTAGACAAGGAAGAGGAACAAGAGATCACATACTTGAAAACATGTGTTTAATAATAAAGAAGTGCAGAGAATTTAATGTACACCTATTCTCATGTTTTGTGGATTATTCAAAGGCATTTGACTGTGTACAACATCAGAAACATTGGGAAATCATGAGGAACATGGGCTTTCCATCACATGTAATACAACTCATAAAAATGCTCTATCTAGACCAACAAACGGCGGTTAGAATAGATGGCAGGACATCAGACTCGAAATAAACTAATAGGTTAGTATCTAACTATAGAAACTAATAATATAGAACTAATAATATATATAAATAATATATAAAACTAATAATATATAACTATAGAAACTAATAATAACTATAGAAACTAATAAGTAAGTATTTCAGTATCCTCGCTGATGCAACGGAGTTCGTGCATTGAGCTGAGTTTCTCCAGACTCAGGTTTGAGTTAGGAGGAAAATGGAGCACTTATGGGTTAAACTGTGTGCCGTGATGTTGATCCAACGACTAAACTAAACTAAACATCAGACTGGATTGACATCAAGCAAGGAGTCCATCAGGGTTGTGTGCTGTCCCCCTATTTGTTTAACCCTTTACAGGGCAGAGCGGCCGTTAGCGACCGATGGCTTAAACGAGCGGATCGGCCGATTAGGTCTGATACTATTATGCATTGTAAAAACGCGATCTCTCGGCTTTCCGACACTTCCGATGGCTACTTTCGCTTTTGCTGACAGCTTGACGACGTTGCCGCCATTTGTAAATGCGCTACTATGAGTTTGAAAGGACTTTTACGGACTTGTTTTGATAGTTTTCGGGATTTTTACGCTGTTTTTCAAAATGGGTTTCGTCGATTCTTCAAGTGATAGCCGAGATTTCGCTAGGTTCAATTTAAATGACATTAAAGGGCACGAAGTTGACTATTAATCTGAGCTAGATATCAATGCAAAGCGTTACTTTGCATTAGCAGTCTGAGTTGGACTTTAAAGAAAGTGATTATGATTATGAAAATGTGTTTGTAAATTGCCATATAGATGACGGAAAATCACAAACAACATGCTGTATTTCGTAAATATTTGTGTTCATATATGGATTACCAACAACAATCATGTGAGTAACTATTCTGCATGCTTTTCTCTTCATTGCGTTGTTTATTTAACTAAAATCGGTTGACTAATACCTTATGTGTGATGTTTTTACTAACGCGACCCGAAATTTTACCAAACCTGAAAAAATCTTGCCCGTTCAGGGCTAAAAAACGGACAAGCATTTGCCCTGTAAAGGGTTAATTGAACCTAGCAAAATCTCGGCTATCACTTGAAGAATCGCCGAAATCCGTTTTGAAAAACTAAGCGTAAAAACCCTGAAAACTATTTTTAAAAAGTCCGTTCGAATTCATAGTCGGCGTTTACAAATGGCGGCCACATTGTCAAGCTATCGGCGAAGGTAGCCGTCGGAAGTATCGTAAGGCCGAGAAATCGCGTTTTTACAATGCATAATAGTATCGGACGGAACCGGCCGATCCGCTCGTTAAAGGCATCGGCCGCAAATGACCGTTCTGCCCTGTAAAGGGTTAACCTGTACGCTGAAAATATGTAAGAAACAGGTAGCGAAATATTTGTTTAGGTCATGACATACCAAAGATTTGGTATGCTGATGATAAAGTATTGCTATCCACAACACAGAATGGTATAGAAAACCTAATAACCCCACCCCAATTGAGTAGTGAAAATCATAACTTATATCTTAACATAGCAAAAACAAAGATAATGCACATAGATAAAACTACTATGGAGAAAGAAATATATGGTAATGAGGAAAAATTGGAGGTGGTGTAAAATTTTTAATATCTTGGGTCATTGATTACCAACAATGGTGACACAATGAAAGAAGTTAAACGACAAATAGCTATTGCTCTTCAAAGACTAAAAAACAACTGAATAAATTGTAGAGAGGGACAGATAGAACTACAAAATCAGATTTTAAAGAGCATGCATCTTTCCCATTGCAACATACACCTGTGAGACCTGGACACTTACTAAACAAGCTGAACAGCGCACAAATGCCTTTGAATATAAATGTTGTAGTCGAGTTCTAAGAATATCTTGGCTAAAGAAAAGAACAAATGCATCCATACTTCAAGAGCTGAATAGTGATGAAGGTTGGCTATTAAACCATAAAACAAAGAAACTTGAAATATTTTGGTCACTTGAAACATCAAGAAAGTTTGGAGAGAACAATAATGGAGGGGTATATGCCTGGGAAGAGAGGAAGAGGAAGGCCAAAGAGAAGATGGGTGCAGGATGTGGCGGATGATCTCCACATGGGTGTATCGGATGCGGGACATCTTGCTTATGATCAAGAGGTTTTCCGTGATAGATGTAGCAGTAGATGTCAAATCAAATCAAATCAAATCAACTTTATTAGGGTCACAAATTGGGCGCGCAGGCCCGTCTTACATTCGGCCCTTTCAATCACTCGTCTTTCGTTCATCAAGAGCATTATACATTTACATAGGAAGAAAAATAAACATTGTGAAATGAATGTTGTAAACATAAACAAGGCTAATTACCATGTTATGAAGCCCATCTCCCACCTATCCATACATCACCCCACCCACACAACCCCACCTACCCACACACACGCACACCAAGGGACACATAAACACCCCCACCTACCCACACACACGCACACCAAGGACACATACATACCCCACCAACCGACCCATCCCCCTCCCGCACATCCCCCACCCACACACACTGCCCTCACCTGATCCCCCAACCAAAACACACTCGCCACCCACAAACATTCCCCCACCAACCCACACATCCCACGCCCATCCACATCTTAACCCACACATCCTCTCCCCACCCACACCTCAAACCACTCATCCCTTAGCCACATCTCCATCGACAACATATTCCCCACCCATGCACACAATCCCCCACCAACCCACACATCGCACATTCACACACACAACCCCAAACCATACACACACATCCCCACCAACTGACATGTCCCTACCCCCCCCCCCCCCACCCACACACAACTACCCCATACATCCCCAATCCACACACACACACACACACCCCACCACCCACACATACAACTTCCACCCACCCACGCCTTAACCTAAACCCCCACCACGCAATCCCCCACCCGCACATCACATACACCCCCTACCACGCACTAGTCCCAACCCACGCACCACACACACACATATCCCTCACCAACACATCCCCACTTACACACCACACACATATCCCCCACCCAGATACCACACAATATTCCCACCCACACCCACACAGATACCCTTACCCATCCACCCCACATACCCCACTCACACACCACAAAAATCCCCCACCACACACACATACCTCACTCACACAATATCCCCAACCAACACACCACACACCTCTCCCCACCCACACACGCATTCCCTACCCGTCCACCAAACACACTCACTCACGCATACATCCTCCACTATGCACTCACACACCCCCACCCACCCACCCCCAACCAAACATCTCTCGATCACAATACCCCTACCCACACACATCCTCCACCAACTCACACATCCCACCCCAATACATACAACTCCTTACCCACCTACACATCCCTAAGCCACTCACACACCCCCCACCCACACATTCCCCATCCACACACACACATCTCCCACCCCACACACCCCGCATACTTCCCCAACCACCACAATCCCCTACTCACCCACACATATACCCCACCCATACGCACATTCCCTGCACCCATCACACACATCCCACACACACACACTATCCTCCACCCATACCACCACAAACATACCCTCCTCTCACACATCATTCACACATCCCCCACCAACACACCACACACATATCTCAAACCCACACACCCATACACTTCTCCCAACCCGCCCTTGCATCCCCAATCCACCCAACACAATCCCCTATCCACACAACCCCGCCTCCCACACATACTTCCTCAAACCATCCACACATCTCCACCCACATAAACACACATCCCCCGCATCCGTCCCATACACATATCCTCCACCCATACACACATCCCCCACACCCATTCCAACACCCCTACTTTCACCCCCACTCATCCATCCACACATCCCACCAACACCCACATATCACTACCCACCAAAATCACACACCCCAACCCATCCAAACGCATACCCCCACCCACACACCCCCACCCACACATCCTCCACATACAGTCACACTTCCTCACATCTAAACCCATACAAATGTCTCACGTTAGTATTGAAACTAGTATGAAAAAACTCCCACACTTTACTCACACACATACACTGACAACTTGTCATGAGCAGTCTCATAAAAATGTTAAACATGGAGAAAAAATGTGTACATAAAATGTATGTGACGTAAAAATAGTGATGCTCTCTCTCTTTCTCTCTTCTCTCTCTCCTCTCTCTCTCTCGTCTCTCTCTCTCTCTCTCTCTCTCTCTCTCTCTCTCTCTCTCTCTCTCACACACACACACACACATTCACTCTCACGCTCATTCTTTCACTCTCATGCTCACTCGTTCTGTCTCTCATTCACACTCACTGACTCTCTCACTCAAACTACAGTAATGAACATGAGTTTATATTATGCATGATAAAATCAAATGGTATTTAACTGATAATATGACAGATGAGGAATACACAAACATATGGATTCGCGTGTTACATACCATGCGTGTTACATGACATGCATCTGCTCAGCTCTCTCTCTCTCTCTCTCTCTCTCTCTCTCTCTCTCTCTGTATTCTTTCATATACACACACTCACACGCATGCGCGCGCACACACACACACTAACACATCAACTCTCCCACTGTCTCACTCTCTAACACACAATCCTACACACACACACACACACACACACTCTCTCAATCACACTCTCTCACACATACACGTACACATGAACGCATGCACGCACGCACACACTCCCTCACTCACTCTCACACATACACGTACGAATGCATGCACTGACACATTCCCCCACCATTTCTCGCTCAATCACTCTCTCCACACACACACGCATGCACACACGCATTCACTCTCTCCCTCTTTCTGACACCCACTCTCTCTCTTTCTCTCTCTCTCTCTCTCTCTCTCTCTCTCTCTCTCTCTCTCTCTCTCTCTCTCTCTCTCTCTCGCTCCCACACGCACACACATATATAGTGAACAATTATAATGGACAATTATACTGAACAAGTATACCAGTAATGAATTATGGTGGCATATAGTCGGTATATGGATTAAGTATTGAAAGAGTTTTCGGTTAAATGTGTAGGGACTCTTTGGAGTTTTCAGATCTGGAGGCAGATGATTCCATAAGTGAGCACCAGAATAAGCAAAACATGTTTTGTATAGGTCCAATCTAGGCTTTGAGACATGTAACAAATTTAGATCGGTCATTTTTGTTAGAGCACTATGGCAAGAATATTTAGGTCGAAATCCAGATTGACTGTTAATTATTAGATCGTTGTTAATTAAATGGTGTAACGTTATTTTATGAATGTGTTTTTCTAGTGGTTTTGATAGCGACGATAATAAGGAAATAGATCTATAATTACCCAAAACGCTATTATCGATTGAGCCATTTTTAATTAGCGGAAACACTTTAGCAATTTTAACAGCAGATGGAAAGTAGTTTTTGGCCAGGCACTGGTTATATATGAACGTTAAGGACTCACTAATGACTGGTGCAGCACAACGAAGAATTCTATTACTGATACCATCTAGGCTGTGTGAGTTTGTTGATTTGAGGTTCAAGAGATATTTATAAACGTCTGCAACAGACATTAAAGGAATCTCATCGGGAATATTTCTGGTGCACTTCTCCTCACAGAATGATGCCAGTGAACTTAAATTACACGATGAGTCTGGTATTGAAGACTTTAGATTCTCTATTTCTGATTAAAGAACCAACTGAATTCATGGCATGTTATAGAATTTGGTATTGCTGATTCTGTAGGGCGTTTCTGATTGGTTAGCAAGTTAATAGCCTTCCATATATTTGTACTGTTTGAATTATCTACAATCAAATTTTTTAAATGATCTTTTTTTATCCTACGAATTTCATATTTAACTTTATTCCTTAGTCTGCGGTAATTGATGAAGTCTTTATTTTTGTGTGCTGTATCTCGCTCTCTCATGATTTCCAGCACTTCTCTAGTGACCCATGGGGATTTATGTTGATTTTGACTCGAACTTCTTTGATTGGCACGTGTTTATCGAACACATTGTAGACTGTCTTCGTCCAGAAAGCTAATGCATCGTCCGGGTCAGGAAGTTGGTAAACGTGATCAAGGGCTGCTTTTCTTAAGTCTTGCAAAAATAAATCTTGGTTGAATGCTTTAAAATTCCTAAATTTGATACTTACATGTTTATGTTTAAGAGGTTTGAACCCAATTCTTGACCATGTACAACATACCGGGTAGTGGTCACTAACTGTACAAACAGGAACAGAACATTCAATAATATTATCTGGACAAGTAACATATATATGATCAATTATAGTTGAGGATGTGTCAGTAACCCTTGTGGGACGGTTTATTAGTTGTTTGAAATTGTAAGAAAGAATGATATCGTCCCATGTCTGGTTGGATTTAGTAATATCTATGTTAAAGTCACCTAATATCATGACTTCTCTACCTTCTGTAAACACTCTATCCATCATTGTAGTGAAACAGTCATACCAATTGTACCCAGCACACGGATTCCTATATAGGTATCCAATGAGAAACGGCTGTTGGCTGGCTGGCTTCACCTCTAACCAAACACATTCTATCTCTACTGACTCGAGATCACTTCTACGGGAACAGTTGAGAGAATTGGAAATGTATACAGCAATACCTGTCTCTAATTTTTGATTTGCGTCTCTTCGAATTACTTTAAACCCCTTAAGAGTGATTTCAGAGTCGGATATTTTGTCGTTGAGACGACTTTCTGTGATTCCAAACACATGGAATTGTTTGCACAGTATTACCGAAAGTTCAGGTAATTTATTGAGCAAATGATAGATGTTGAGATGGCCTATACGTAGGCCATCTTTGTGAAGCCACTGATCATGATTTGCGAACATTGCACGATGAAAGGATGATGTCGCTTGCGGTAGAAATTTTCAGAGTTTTTGAAACTTTATTTAGTAGTAGTTAAGGCTATTAGATGGGGTAGGAAAATGTCTGTGCTGGAGTGACATCATGAAAGCTTGATGCAGGGCTGCAGGATTGTATTGCATTAGCTGTTGAAGTTGGCGGTTCCACAGATAGGAGTGTAGATTACCATCCAACGAGGGACCACTGCTGTGAGAGTTACTGGAAGTGCCTACATTAGAAGCATACATCGGGGGCACAGCAACATTGTTTAACGGTGTCCCCTTTGACACAATAGGGGGAGGCTGCTTTATGGGCAAGGGAGGAAACAAACCATCATAGTTAGCAACACTGGGATTGGAGCATGGGTTGCTATCCACGGCATTGTATTCCTGGGGTATAGGCAATGGTGGTGCAGGAAGAGAAGGAGCATTTTCTGAACACTTAGATGTGGCTGTCGCCGGGGGTGAAGTTCGGGTTACTCCTGTAACTGATGCTGGTTGTTGTGCACGTTCGGGATATTTTATGTTCTTCGCTAGTATACTACTTCCTAGCTTGGAACAATGTATTTGATCCCTGTATAGTTTTTTTCTTAGGAGCCCCGGACGACAAAGTAAAGTACGGGGTGTTATTAATGAAACTAATGGCATTGTCTTTACAAAATTTAAACAAAGTTAGATTGGCAGCATCGGCAGTCCGACGCTGGAATCCATAACATGGTGGAATGATGGATGAAATGAACATAGATGAGTTAGGAAATTTATTTCGTAACAGTACCTCCAGCGTAGATAGTTGTGAGGTGCTTATGATGTTATTATCCATTATGTCATTGACACCAATATGGACTGTCGCTTTTTTAATTCTCTCATTCACTTGGAATTTTCGCAGTGTAGCGGTAAGCCTATCAATGTCAGCGCCTGGTAGAGGAAAGATTGAAGTTGACTCGCTGTCAAAAGATGACATGCTATCACTATAGATTCCCTTTAGCAGGGAGTCTCCAATGATAACATGAGTTGCACTGTCATCTATAGTTAGGTCACGCTGCTGGCGTGTCCGCTTGGGCTGTTGTTGCCACTGACCACTGCGGTCTTTCTTGTGTTCATGATTATTATAGCTTGCTTGCGTTGGTTGTTGATGCCCAGTAGTGGTAACATTTGAACTTTGTGATTCCTGGTCTGCTGCTGGAGAGTCTACACTTAAGGCCTGGAACCTGTTGCTGATATGCACATCAATGGGGTAGATGGATGGTGTGCGTTCTACATGTTTAGAAGTAGTTTTGTTGATTGTAGAAACTGTCTGTATGTCATCATGCGACGAACATTCACTGGTAGCACACGCATCTATAACATTAACACCAAGGGTAGTTTCTGTCTGTGCACTTTTATTAGATGACTGTGCACTTCTTAGTTCTAAAGCATGTATGGATGCTTTGAAAGTTTCCTTCTCTTGTCTAAGGAGGCGGATTTCTTCTCGAAGAAGAAGGTTTTTGTTTTTAAGCACAGCAATAATATTAGTGGTGTTGCTGGTAATAAAATCTGTTAACCTCATCTCCAAAGCCTGAATAAGTTCACGACAATCAATATCATTGTGAGATGTGATACATGTAGCAGTATCAAACACTAGTTATATATCAGACATAGCATTACAAACTGTGTTTGTGCTTAGAGTGTGTTTTATCATTGATTAAAAACAATGTACTTATCTTGACAGTAGATTTCTGTATTCTTGACATTACAAATGTACTTATCTTGACAGTACATATCTGTATACTTGACATTAAAAATGTACTTATCTTGACAGTACATATCTGTATACTTGACATTACAAATGTACTTACCTTGACAGTACATATCTGTACTCCTGAAACTGATGTGCAAGAGATGGCAGTAACCATCTTACATTTTAATGATGTGTACAACATCGAAGAACAGAGAGATGAACCGTGTGGTGGAGCAGCCCGTATGAAGTCCTATATCAAATCACAGCACCATCTTCAGCCACTGGTACTCTTTAGCGGCGATGCTCTAAATCCATCCCTGAGTAAGTATAAGATCAGTTTCAATATTCATCATATGCCATGCTGATAAGCGAGGGCGGTCATGGTGGTCTCACTCGATCACCATTGCTAATTTTTCTTCACTCGACCATACCACATGGCCAAGCTGTGTTGTTGTTGTGTGGGCTTAGTCTATCTCTATGTTGTTGTCGGGTTAGAACAATAATCAGATTATCTCGGTGTGGTTGTGTGGGGTTAGAACAATCATTACATGATTATCTCTGTGTGGTTGGGTGGGGTTAGTACAATCATCACATGATTATCTCTGTGTGGTTGTATGAAGTTAGTACAATCATCACATGATTATCTCTGTGTGGTTGTGTGGAGTTAGTACAATAATCACATGATTATCTCTGCAGTGAGCATATTTCTGAAAGGAGAGCAAATGATTCCTGTGTTGAATGAGCTCGGAGTTGCAGCAGCTGTTTACGGCAACCATGACTTTGGTGAGTAACTGACACACAACATTGTTACACATTTATATGCACACACACATACACACACACGCATGCACGCACTTTCTCTCTCTCTCTCTCTCTCTCTCTCTCTCTCTCTCTCTCTCTCTCTCTCTCTCTCTCTCTCTCTCTCTCTCTCTCTCTCTCACACACACACACACACACATACACTAGCATGAACCAGTTAGTTCACAGATCATACTCATTGCACATTGAATCATTCAGTCAATAAATGCTTGAATCCCATCATCTGTAAATCCTACATCGTGTAGCGGCTAACGACACCAGTTCTGTGTTGATTTATTAACCTTCTTTGGCTTCCTGCATAGTGTTCTTTATCTGGCCACACTTCTTTTAATTTGCTGTTCTCGCAATCTGACCATGGTTGTAGATTCACAAGCATCACTTGGTTCTTGCAAAAGTCTTACTTTTTGTAGAGCATTCAGTAAATCAGCCTGGTCCATGGCTTGTCTGCCCTCAGCCTGCTCATTTCCTTGTACACCGCATGCCCTGGCATGAAAATGAAACTAATCTATGCTAGACGTGACCACGCCAGAGACACCAACCACTGTCTTCTGATCCAACCTATCTATCTTCCTGAACATGCTCATTGAGTTACTAAGGAAGCATACCTGAGTGAAGGTCTGTGTCTCGAGCCATGTTATTGCTTTGCTTACTGCCATGACTGGTGTAACCACTCATTGACGCTAGCTCTCGCAGTGCTAGTTCCTCCATCTCGTTGTCAGTACACATACTAATGTCATCATATCATCTGGCACAGCCTTCATCTCTTTCACCGTTACTATGTCTTTTTCTGAACATTTGTTGGGACTTATCTATTTGAGGTAACCTTCTTGGCAAAAGTTTGTCCTCTCATGTCTGTCTGGTTGCTCTGCTCTAGATAGTGTTACAAAAGGGCCTTGCCCTTATTCTTGTCAGTCCTCTACCAGGTGAGATCAGTACCCTGGAAGTCAGGAATACTCTTATTCTTGACTACACCATCTTTTACGTAGTCGCCAGAACAATCTCACTGACTTGTCGTTGCTTATTCTTTTGACACAATGCTGCCCATTTCTCACTTTTTACCACTTTAACCAGTTTTTTTAAATAGCTAACTCTTCTATCCATGTCTCTTTCCAAGTGCAAGATAAGACAAGGATGGGCACCTCTGTTCCCTTTGGTATTTTGCCATTTCCTTACAGCACCACACTTATCCACCCAGGTCTTTCCACCATTATATTCCATCAAGAGGATTGCTCCCACCTTTTTTCTTGCAGTGTTGATTTCTACGCTTCTCATGCCTTATTTTACCCACCACACTTGCCCTGCACTGTCATAGTGAAATTCTTGACCTTTGACTTGTGCTGCCCGGTTCTGCCTTTCTCCACCAATATGCTGCAAGGGTGGTGGTTGCTGCCGTGGTACCCTAGGACACCCCATCCACACACTGTAGTGACTGCAGGAGAAACAATCAGCCAGCAGGTCCATAATTATTAGTGTAAGCTGATAGAGAGTTTTGTGGTCATAATTATGTATGTAGGTAAGCGGATAGAGTTTTGTTGACATAATTATATATGTATCTAAGCTAATAGAGAGTTTTGTGGTCATAATTATATATGTAGGTAAGCGGATAGAGTTTTGTGGTCATAATTGTATATGTATCTAAGCTGATAGAGTTTTGTGGTCATAATTATATATGTAGGTAAGCTGATAGAGAGTTTTGTGGTCATAATTATATATGTAGGTAAGCTGATAGAGTTTTGTGGTCATAATTATATATGTAGGTAAGCTGATAGAGAGTTTTGTGGTCATAATAATAATAATAATAATAATAATAATAAGTCTTTATTTTCAAAGGGTTAAGAATTGGGCACGCAGGCCCGTCTGACATTCTGCCCTTCTTCTCTATTTCCTCTCATACATTCTTTCATTCAACATCACTTATGAAGCAACTTTTGACAACAAAAGAACATTAAAACGCATGAAAAATAGTCAATAACAAATGACTCACTGAGGCAGTGTTTAACATGGGCATTATAAATACCTAAGGAGGGTGTAATGTGCCATACATAAGGGAATGTTTTTTGGCTAGTTGTCGTTTGAGATAAGTTACCATTATTGTCTTTTTTGTGTTATTTGTTATGGGGGCATGTAGTCTGTACTAAGGTAGTGTTCAAACAGGTTGCGAATGTATGAATCATGATTGGTGGTGTCTTTGATTTCTTGTGGAAGATTGTTCCACAACTGAGCGGCAGAGTATGCTAAGCTTGTTTTATATAAGTCTATCCTAGGTTTAGGGACATGAAGTATATTTAGTCGTTCGCTATGTCTAGCGTTATATTTAAACAATGGCCAAAGGTAGCTTGGAGCATTTTGAAATAGGATTTTGTGAATTAGTTTGGTCTTATTAAAAAGCAGGCGCTTGTGGAGTGGCAGTAACCGGAGACGTTTATATAGGTTAGAATTGTCGGTAAGCTTTTCACCATTAATTAAACGCACTGCCCTTTTCTGGAGTGAATATAGGCGTTTTGTTATTGATTTGGAGCATCCATCCCAGACTGTGGAGCAGTAATCAATATGTGTTTGTATATGAGAAGTATAGAATATCTTTCTTGTGTTTTCGTCAAGGAAATTTTTAATTTTGGCAAGTTGGTATACTTTTTTGGCTATTTGTTTAACTAGAGCATGAACATGTGAGTTAAAAGTTAGATTTTGATCTATGATAACACCCAGTGTCTTGTGCTCGGTGACACTTTCTACAGGCGTGCTGCCAATGTGCAGCTGAAGAGTTCTCTGCGAGTTTAGAGTGTGAAGTCTTTGCCTGGTTCCTATTAACATAGACTTTGTTTTAGTAATGTTAATTTGCATGCGGTTTGCATGACTCCAGTTAACTACACTATTTATTTCCTGTTGCAAGGATAATTCTAGCACATTACGATCAACAGCGTTCGTATATACTGTGCAGTCATCAGCAAATAGATCGCAGGACGACGACAGATTTAATGGAAGATCATTTATATAAATGGCAAATAATAGAGGGCCAAGAATAGACCCCTGAGGTACTCCAATATTAATGGTAATGGCTTGAGATAAAACTTTATTGTGTGATACTACTTGCTTTCTGTCTAATAAGAATGATTTTATTAATGTCATTATATTAAAACTTACTTTCATTGTTTCTAGTTTTTTAATTAGAATAGTATGATCTATCATATCGAATGCTTTCCTAAAGTCTATAAACACCGCTCCACATAGAGTATTGTTGTTAATATTTTGATGCCAGTTTTCTATCATGTTTGTTAGTGCCGTATGGCAAGAATATTTTGGCCGAAATCCTGACTGACTGTCAACTATCAGTTTATGGCGAACTAAGTGATCTAGTGTTGTTTTGTGGATGTGCTTTTCTAGCGGTTTGGATAATGAGGATAATATGGAAATTGGTCTATAATTACTCATGAGACGATCGTCTAGAGGACCAGCTTTTAAATGAGGATACACTTTAGCGATTTTAAAGGCTGATGGGAAGTGACCTCTGGTTATACATTGATTATATATAAAAGTTAGTGACTCGCAGATCGCCGGTGCAGCATGGCGAAGGATCCGACTACTAATTCCATCTAGTCCTGATGAGTTATTGTTTTTTAGATTACGGAGATGAGTAAATACTTCAGTTGTCGTAATTAGCGGTATGTTGGAGGAAATGTGTCCATAGCATTTGTTCTCACAGAATGATGATAATAAAGATATGTCATGAGGCGCATCTGGTATTGCAGCCTTCAGTTGGTTTATGTCGGACTGAAAGTATCTACTGAATTGATCACATGTAACCTGATTTGATGGTAATGATTGTGATGATTTGTGTTTGTTTGTCAAGGTATTAATTGCTTTCCATATATCTTTAGTGTTGGTTTTTATCTATTACTATGTTCTTAAAATAGTTTTTCTTTTCCTTCCGAATAACATATTGAACTTTGTTTCTCAGACTACGGTACATAGTTAGATCTCTATTTTTGTGAGCCCTGTCGCGATCTCTCATAAGTTCAACTACCTCCTGTGTGATCCACGGGGGCTTTGTGTGATGTTTAACACGAACTTCCTTAAATGGAACATGTTTATCAAATATACTTAGAAAGGTCTTTAGCCAGTGGTCCAGAGCATCGTCTGGGTCAGGAAGCTGGTAAACATAATCTAGAGATGAGTTGACCAAATCTTGTAAGAAGACGTCTCGATTGAAATTTTTGTAATTTCTATATTTTATACTTATATGTTTGTGTTTGGGAGTTTTGGTGCCCCTTCTCGACCACGTGCAACATACTGGATAGTGATCGCTCATTGCATTGATAGGTTACACTACATTCTGTGATGTTATCAGCACACGTAGTATAAATATGATCTATAAGTGTTGCAGATGATTTAGTGATTCTAGTGGCTTGTTTGACTAACTGTTGGAAATTATATGACTCTATTATGTTTTCCCATGTTTTGTTTGATTTGTTAGCGTCTATGTTGAAGTCACCTAGCAATATTATTTCCCTAGCATTACTAAAGACTACATCCATCATAGAGGTGAATTTTTCATACCAGATATTTCCTGCACTGGGGTTTCGATAAAGATAGCCAACTACTAGCGGTATGCAATTTTGAAGTTTAACCTCTATCCATACACACTCAATCTCACAGGTTTCAAAGTCTAGCCTGCGGTGGGCGTTAAGCGAGTTGGAAATATAAACTGCAATACCCGTCTCTTGTTTTCTGATAGGGATCTCTTCTAATGGTTTTAAAACCTCTGATAGCGATGTCATCATCTGAGATGTTGCCATTTAATCGACTTTCGCTAACCGCCAAACATGTGAAAATTTTGATTAAGTATAAGTGATAGTTCGGGAGCTTCCTAATAGATGGCATATGTTTACATGCCCGATTCTGAGCCCATTATTACTGAGCCAGTGTTCGTACTTATTAGACATTTCAACAATGCGTAATCACAAGTTTAAAAGCAAAACACACACACACAAAGTGAATACAACTTACGTCCCTTATTACAAAACACACTCTAAAGTACAGAGAAACAGTAATATCTCTGTAAATATATAAAAATACGTACACAGATCCGTAAGGAAGAGCAGTGAAGACCCCCTCACTCACCGTGAAAACACAATTAGAGTTATTATAAAAGCTATACAGCTAAGTACTATCAATTAATATAAAGTCAAAACCAGTCAATGTTTGTAATAACTTATAACCTAATATGTTACTAGATCAATTTATAACCAAATATGCAGATAAACGTTTAAGGAGAGGCTCTTTCTTGTACCGAGATCCGGTGTAGCTTTGTGCTAAGTTGCTAGTAAATACCAGGTTGTGTTGGTTGTTGGTATAGCGACATTATAAGTGCTTGACGAAGTGTAGCTGGGCTATACCGTGTGAGGTGCAACCATTCTGGATTACAATTAAATGGGTACTGATGATGTCTCATGGGTATGTAATGACTACCAACTAGAGCCTCTGGTTGGTGGCTAACAGGAGGTTGTGCTGGCACGTCGTTGTTGCTGAGAGTCGGATCCTTTCTGGGGAGAATAGGAATCATATCTTCGTAATTATTACCCTCCTGTGTGAAAGACGACGTATTTAACGGACTTGGTGTTGTGGTAGTGTCCCGTCTGGCTTGGATTTCAGGTGCAGTGGTTATGAGTGGTCTGCACACTTCTGTCCTATTGGTACTTGATGTAACGGGAGTATGTCGTCTGGCTTGAGTTTCAGGAGTAGCTAAAAGTGTCCGGCGCGATCCCGTATTGGATGTACGGTATGTCCGTTCTGGATATTTTAAATTCTTGGCGAGAAAACTGGTGCCCAATGTAGATAAATGTATTTGATCCTTGTAAAGACTCTTTTTTGGTGCACCAGCCTGTGAAGTGAATGATGCTGTATTGTTGATGAATTGTATCTTGTTTTGAGAACATGTTGTTATTTATGTCAGCTAGACGGCGCTGGTGTCCATAACTCGGTGATATGATGGAGGAGAAGAAAATGGATGAGTTAGGAAAAGTGTGACGTAATCCGTTTAAGAGTGCCAGCAGTTGAGACCCTGTGATTTGTTGGTTGTTCATGGTGTCGGTGATGCCAATATGTACGCTTGCCCTTCTGACGCTATGATTTACAGCCAACCTGCTAATCTTGTCTGTTAGCCGGTCTACACCAGCCCCAGGCAGTGGGATTATTGAAACAATGTCTTTGTCTGATGTGGCCATCCTGTCGCTGTATAAACCTTTCATTAAGGAATCGCCTAGTATAATATGTGTACAGTCAGGTCGTGCTGTCTGTACATGTTGGTTGTCAGCACGTCTCGACCGTTGTTTCATCCATTTCCGATTATCAGCAGTCTTTATGTCTCCATGTGGTTCTCCCGATGTATCTTGTTGGCTTGTCTTGCCCGTTTGCAGCATGTTAAAGCACTGTAAGTTTTCTGGTGACTTTTCTTGAAGTACTTCAAACCTATTGCTTATTTTGACGTCAATGGGGTAGACTGCTTGTTGTTGTTTATCTTCGTCTGCACATTGAGGTGTTTGTTGTTTTTTATCTTCCTCTGCGCGTTGAGTTGTTTTCATAGTGATTATCTGTTCTTGGTGGGATTGAGCTTCCCCAAGATTTCCCAAGGATGAAGCGGTTGCTTGAGAATTACATGCTTCTTCGGTTTGGTTTGTAGAGGACACATTCTGTAAGATTTGAACTGTATTTCTCAGCAGCAAATTTTCGTCTCGCAGGAGTGCGACTTCTGTCTTGAGAGCATTGTAATCACTGCTTATCTTGTTGTTTGCTTCAATGTTGGTTGAAACAGTGACAATGAGCGCCTTTAGTGATTGTTCTAGTTCCTCAATGCGCTGTTTACAGTCGCACGAATGTCCATTGATAGTTAAGATGCTATTGTTATCTGAGGCAGGTACTTCTTCAACAATGTCAACATTGGGTTCTATGTTGTTTTGGATACGCTCCATTGGGTATTCAATAGCCAAGAGCGCTGGTGGGTTGGCAGGCCTCGTGTTGATGTTGTCATGTACACCTCATCGTATGAGTAGATTCGGTGAATGTCTGTGTCGAGTTTTCAAGTTCAACAAAATCTACTTTTAGCCAGGAATTAATGTTTTCATTACTGCCCTGTGTCATGAGTTTATTTTTACTGCGGTACAAATGTATCGTAATCACTGGCGTCGTAATCAGATCCTCAACGTGGGCCCCGTGCTTATATCTTGCCTGTGTTCAATTAGTTCAAGCCTGTAGTAGTTGAGTAGGCAAGTTCGGAATGCCTCATAATAGAGTGTGTTGTTGAAGGAAACAGTAACACACTGTCCTGAGTTGGTGTGTTTTGACGACTAGGCCGTTGGGATTTATGCACTTGGATAGCTTATTCTTCACGGCCCTCTCTTTGTTTAGTGTGTAAGTTTTATTGACAGCCGATCGTAAACCTGAGCGAGTCCTTTCACCATTCACTTCCAATACGGAGCACTCTCCTTCCCCTGACATTATTGCATAATATTATGACTAACTAAACTTGAAGAACGCAGCAATCGCATTGTTATCTAGCCACGCCGCGGGCAATTTGAGGTCCCGTGGTTGTATCTGACACGCCTCGTGTACTTGATTGGTTAAAATTTAATAGTGTTCAACTATCACTCGAAATGAATATTAGATATAACCCACATTTTTGCGATAATAAACACTTGTATTAATCTAAAAACTATTTCACCACATCCTCAGAATCACAACGAGCACATTGATATAAAAATCCATGATAGGTGATTCAGCTTGCAGTAATAATAATCCGAGAAGTAAGAGATACAAAAACACGTCTTCACTCTCCGGCTCTGTTGACAATATTGATGTGTGTATATAATTGTATATAAGTGTATATAATTATATATGTAGGTAGGCTGATAGTTTTGTGGTCATAATTATATATGTAAGTAAGCGGATAGAGTTTTGTGGTCATAATTATATATGTATCTAAGCTGATAGAGTTTTGTGGTCATAATTATATATGTAGGTAAGCTGATAGAGAGTTTTGTGGTCATAATTATATATTTAGATAAGCTGATAGAGAGTTTTGTGGTCATAATTATATATGTAGGTAAGCTGATAGAGAGTTTTGTGGTCATAATTATATATGTGTGTAAGCTGATAGAGAGTTTTGTGGTCATAATTATATATGTGTGTAAGCTGATAGAGAGTTTTGTGGTCATAATTATATATGTAGGTAAGCTGATAGAGAGTTTTGTGGTCATAATTATATATGTAGGTAAGCTGATAGAGAATTTTGTGGTCATAATTATATATGTAGGTAAGCTGATAGAGAGTTTTGTGGTCATAATTATATATGTAGGTAAGCGGATAGAGTTTTGTGGACATAATTATATATGTAGGTAAGCTGATAGAGAATTTTGTGGTCATAATTATATATGTAGGTAAGCGGATAGAGTTTTGTGGACATAATTATATATGTAGGTAAGCGGATAGAGAATTTTGTGGTCATAATTATATATGTAGGTAAGCGGATAGAGTTTTGTGGACATAATTATATATGTAGGTAAGCTGATAGAGAATTTTGTGGTCATAATTATATATGTAGGTAAGCGGATAGAGAATTTTGTGGTCATAATTATATATGTAGGTAAGCGGATAGAGTTTTGTGGACATAATTATATATGTAGGTAAGCTGATAGAGAGTTTTGTGGACATAATTATATATGTAGGTAAGCTGATAGAGAGTTTTGTGGTCATAATTATATATATATATGTAAGCTGATTGAGAATTTTGTACTCATAATTATATATGTGTGTGTAAGATGATAGAGAGTTTTGTACTCATAATTATATATATATGGCAAAAGAAGGTCCACCAGAGAGACGAATGGAGACGGATTGTATCTGCAGCAAAGAACCTCAATGGCTCGGAACGCTGAAGAAGAAGAAGAAGAAGAAGAAGAAGAAGAAGAAGAAGAAGAAGAAGATAGAGAGTTTTGTACTCATAATAAATATATGTAAGCTGATAGAGAGTTTTGTACTCATAATTATATATGTGTGTAAGATGATAGAGAGTTTTGTGTTTATAACTATATATGTGTGTAAGATAATAGCGAGTTTTGTGCTTATAATTATATATATGTGTGTAAGATGATAGAGAGTTTTGTGCTTATAATTATATATATGTGTGTGTAAGATGATAGAGAGTTTTGTGTTTATAATTATATATATGTATGTAAGATCAAAGAGAGTTTTGTGTTTATAATTATATATATGTGTGTGTAATATGATAGAGAGTTTTGTGTTTATAATTTTATATATATATATATATATATATATATATATATATATATATATATATATATATATATATATATAATATATATATATATATATATATTTCCCTCGTTTCCATCCTGTTTCAAGATATTGCGGTCAACATCAGCATCTTTCAGCTGTATGTTGATTCCTAGGCAAGATTACGCTCATCAGCACGCCATGACTTTCTGAGCGACCGGCTCCATACTCTCATAAGTCACTGGCGCGACTCGAACCACTTCTAATTCTCGTGCGCTCACGTCAACCACGAGAGTATTCGGGATTATGGAGAAAGCTGCTAACTCCTCGGCCAGGGAGCTGGTATATATATATATATATATATATATATAATATATATATATATATATATATATATATATATATATATATATATATATATATATATATATATATATATATATATATATATATTCACGCTGATAGTATAGTGCTTATAATTATATTGTGTGTGGGCTCATAGAGAGTGTTGTACTCATAATTATATGTATGTAAGCTGATAGAGAGTGTTGTGAGTGAGTGGCACCTTGCCGTCTTTGCAGACGAAAGTATGTGAATTGGAACTAGAGCTAGAATTCCATCCCACAATGCCTGGGTTCAGAGAACATGTGTTGCCCATGCAGCATGATCCCTCTCTCAGCCTTGTCTTGTTTTCTCCAGAGGAAAAGATAACCAGTACTTCTGGAACAAGGTAGGCTGCAGATGGAGAGTGTTGTACTCATGATTATATATGTCTGTAAGCTGATAGAGTTTTGTACTAAAAATCCTATATGTATGTAAGCCGATAGAGAGTGTTGTACTTATAATTATATATGTGTGTAAGATGATAGAGAGTTTTGTGCTTATAATTACATTCATGTATGTAAGCTGATAGAGAGTGTTGTACTCATAATTATATATGTGTGTAAGATGATAGAGAGTTTTGTGCTTATAATTACATTCATGTATGTAAGCTGATAGAGAGTGTTGTACTCATAATTATATATGTATGTAAGGTAATAGGAAGTTGTGCACTCATTTTATATGTATGTAAGCTGACAGAGAGTGAGTGAGTGGCACCTTACAGTCTTGACAGACCAAAGTGAGTTGGAATTTGGCCAAAATTCCATCACAATACCTGGGCAGAGCTTCAGAGAACATGTGGTGCCCAAACGACATGTTCCCTCTTTCGGCCTTGCCTTGTTTCATCCAGAGGAATGGATAACCAATATGTCTGGAAACAAGGTAGGCTGCAGACGCTGGCAGCTCAGTGTCAAACCTCTGAGACCTCGCCTCCACGAGCAGGAGACGAGCGATGGCCAGACCCTAAACCCTTGGGATTTGACTTAGAGGCGTTCAGCCTAATCCCGCAGGTAAGGGTCGTATATGCGCCCGGACCACTGGGCGCGTACAACTGTCAAATGCAAGTGTCTGGACCTTGTAAGCGTGTACTACGGTTAGACTCCCCGCCTGACTCGTGTGGCGCCCGCCGGAGATATTTCTCGTCTGTTGCAGACAAATCTCCACGACTGAATAAGTAAAGAAACGATAAACAGTGTGAACTTAGACATGCATGGTATTGTACTGATTATTATATATTTAATACTGGAGATTATCATAATCTTATCAGAATATGTGCTGGATATTATCATAATCCTCACAGAATATGTGCTGGATATTATTATAATATGACAGAATACGTACCAGGTGTTATTATAATCTGATAGAATATGTACTGGACATTAGCATAATCTATCAGTATACATACTGTGCATTTTCATAATATGACTGAATATGTGGTGTTCATTCTGGCGTAGATTTTGGCGTGGACCACCTTGAGGATGTGGCGGAGCAGTGCACATTTCCATGGCTATTGAGCAATGTTAACGACATGGTCAACAATGAACCTCTTGCACAAGGGCAGACTCATGTCATCATTGAACATGCTGGCATCAAAGTATGTCTGCCTGTGTGTCTGCATGTGTGTGTGTCTGGATATGTCTGTGTCTGCATGTGTGTGTGTCTGGATATGTGTGTGTCTGGTGTTGTGTGTGTCTGCATGTGTGTGTGTCTGCATGTGTGTGTCTGCATGTGTGTCTGCATGTGTCTGTCTGCATGTGTCTGTCTGCATGTGTGTGTGTGTGTCTGCATGTATGTGTGTCTGCATGTATGTGTGTCTGCATGTATGTGTGTCTGCATGTATGTGTGTCTGCATGTGTGTGTCTGCATGTGTGTGTCTGCATGTGCGTGTGTCTGCATGTATGTGTGTCTGCATGTGTGTGTCTGCATGTATGTGTGCCTGCATGTGTGTCTGCATGTGTGTGTGTCTGCATGTGTATTTCTGCATGTGTGTGTGTCTGCATGTATGTGTGTCTGCATGTATGTGTGTCTGCATGTGTGTGTCTGCATGTGTGTGTGTGTGCATGTGTGTGTCTGCATGTATGTGTGTCCGCATGTATGTGTGTCTGCATGTGTGTGTCTGCATGTGTGTGTCTGCATGTGTGTGTGTGTCTGCATGTGTGTGTGTCTGCATGTGTGTGTGCCTGCATGTATGTGTGTCTGCATGTGTGTGTCTGCATATGTGTGTCTGCATGTGTGTGTCTGCATTGTGTGTGTCCTGCATGTATGTGTCTGCATTGTGTCTGTGTCTGCATGTATATGTGTCTGCATGTTTTGTTGTCTGCAGTATGTGTGTCTTGGCATGTGTGTTGTGTCTGCATTTGTGTGTTGGTCTGCATTGTGTGTGTGTCTGCATGTGTGTGTGTTCCTGCATTGTTGTGTCTGGATTTTGTGTGTTTTTTGTTGGA
>JACEFZ010013996.1:0-64310 GCA_014155875.1 Cepaea nemoralis | reverse complement strand
AAAAAAACCATATATCATTTCATGAATGCAATATACATACCATGCACTCAGTCTTTCTACACTCAAAAGGCTTTCTCCCATCTAGCGTCAACTCATACAGTCAATACGTGCACTGCTCTCTTTCCACGTCTGTCCAGTCCTATGGTCCAAGGCTGTCTGACCGCTAGCCGCAGTGAGCCCGTGTTGGTCCAGCGTTCTCCTCTCGTGGTCTCCGTGTACCACGCATACTCTGTCCCTGTTACTGCGTCGCACGTGTTACTGCAGTTCACGGCCGCACCTGGCCGTCATTGCCAGGCGCCAGTGATGAAGACTCGGGGAAGATTCTGACATATATACAACAATAAGAAAGAGACAAACAGCTTTCTGTGGTCATGTAATGAGAAGAGAGCATTGGAGAACATCGTGACAACTGGAAAGATCGAGGGGAAGAGAGGCAGAGGCAGACCAAGAGAAATGATGCTGGATGGATTGAGACGGTGGCACGGAGGAATATCAGCAGCAGAGTTGATCCAGAAAACGAAAGACCGAGATCTGTGGAGAGCTATGAACGCCTACGCCAGCTGGCAGGGCACTTGATGATGATGATGATGTCGAGCACGGCAGCCTTGAAAATATTCCATTCCTTATCTACGCTTGAGTAGTCATCAGGGATGTTCTTGTGAAGATTTGGGGGGGGGGGGGGGGGGGGGGGGTTCTTGATTGAATTCGTTTTTGACCGTATTTTCCGGAAGCCTCCTATAATTGATGATATGTGTTGTTACATTTTTATTTCTTATTTTCCGGTATGTTGGAATCTTTTTTATTATGACTGGTTTGTGATCAGTATCAACGTCTGTATTTGGGAGTGCCCTTAAATCTAATAGTAGTCGTCTGTCTGATTTCGTAAGTAGAATAACATCAATTTAAGATGCTTGACCTGTCATTTCATTTATACCAGGTTTTGGTATGGCTACGACGATGTTGAAAAAACGCTATTTGCTATTATTAGTCCGTGTTCGGGGCATATGTTGAGTAGATGTTGACCGTTGCTATTACATTCAGTCTCTGTGTCGCTGAATGGCCCCATGCATTCATCCCACGGTGTCTTCGTGTGCCTATTCGTCTGTTAAAATCACCCATTACAATAGGTTCATCTGTCTCCCTGACATTATTTAACGTGTCTGCAAGTTTATCATACTACTCGTCTTTGTCTTCGTCGCTTAAGTGTCGTTACATGGGGCGTATGGTTGTATAAAAGTTGTTGTTCTATTTCCTTCTTTGATCTGTACTAGTATTATACTTGCCGATATAAATTTAGTGTTGATAATAGCTTTCGCTTTTTCTGAATGTAACAAAAAAACCCACTCCATGTTCAGCTGTAGCTCGCTGGTCGCCGCCACTCAATATAAGAATGTAACATTCATATTCCACCGGAATAAGTGGACAACTCTGCAGCTGAGCAGAGCAGGGCACTCACTTGTCCTTGCAGTCGGAAATGGCTGTCAAAAGCAGAGGTAAAAAGACCACCATGTGAATGTGGAAGGCAAGGGGAAACCACCACATTATCTTCCCAAGACTTCATGGCAAAACATAAATCAAAGTTAGTAAAGGACGTTAATGGCTGTCTTAGGGCATCCTCGTCCGGTAGGGAAAGTCATGAGCCACAGGTGACACCAGACCGTCATCCAGCTACTGATGGCAAAATCTTAACTAAAATAAATAAATTTAGAGTAGGAACATGGAATGTTAGAACATTAAATGAGCTAGGAAAGTTGACCAATGTTCTAAGAGAGATGGATAATATGAAAATGAATATACTAGGCGTTAGTGAGATGAGATGGAAGGGATCGGGCAAAATTATAGCTGACAATCACACAATAATTTATTCGGGAGGAGATACACATGATAAAGGTGTAGGAATAATATTAGACGAAAAAACAGCCAAGTCAATTAATGGATACTGGTGTATTTCAGATAGAGTTATTATGGTAAAAATCAAAGGCAAACCAATAGACATAAATATTTTACAAGTATATGCACCAACAGCAAGCAGTAGTGATGAAGAAATACAACACTTTTTCGATGAAATAGAAATGGCGATGGCTCAAATTGGATCACAAGAAATAAAGATAATACTTGGTGATTTTAATGCAAAAGTAGGAAAGGGAAAAATGGAGGATGTAGTGGGGAATTATGGTTTAGGTACAAGAAATGAAAGAGGGGAAAAGCTAATAGAATGGGCAAATATCAATGATATGATAATTGGAAACACATGGTTTAAACACCATAAAAGACGACTGTACACATGGATAAGCCCTGATAAGAAAATACGCAACCAAATTGACTACATACTAATTAATAAAAGATTTAGAAATTCTTTGATTAATGTAAAGACAATGCCTGGTGCTGACTGTAATAGTGATCATGTACCACTATGTGGACAAATAAAAGTAAGATTAAAGAGAGGGAAAAAATGGTTAAGAACATGAGACTTAATAAAGAGGTTCTAAAAATAGATAAAGAAATGCAAGAACAATACAGAGTGACTGTGAAAAATAGGTACAATGCAATAACTAAAATACAAAGTATAGATGAACAATGGGAAATGTTAAGGGACTCCATTCATCAAACTAGCAAAGAAGTATAACCAGAGAGAGGCAAAATAGCTAAGAAAAAATGGATGAATGAAGATATCTTAAACCTGATGGACAAAAGAAAACAGTATAAAAATGACAAACAAGAATACGCTAAGATAAATAAAGAAATAAAAGATAAATGTGGGAAGGCTAAAGAAAGTTGGTTAAACGAGCAATGCAAAAAAATTGAATTAAATTCCATTAAAGATACAAAAAATATGCACAGACAAATCAGTGAGCTTACAGGAAAAAAAATAAGAATAAATACAGGGTGTTTGAAATCAAAAACAGGAAAGATAATATTAGAGGAAGATGCTATAATGAAGAGGTGGAATGAGTATATAAGAGAATTATTTGAAGGAGAAAGGGCAGAATTAACAGAAGATAGTAACTTAGAAGGTCCACCTATTCTGAAAGAAGAAGTCGCTGACGCTATGAAACGTATGAAGAAAGGAAAAACAGCTGGGCCAGATGAAATCGCAATAGAAGAATTAGAAGTATTGGGAGAATTTGGAGTAGATATATTAACCAAAATGTTGAATGATATTTACAGCAGTGGATATTTACCCAGTGATATGCTGAAATCTGTATTTATAGCTATACCAAAAAGACCAGGAGCAATTGATTGTGAAGATTTTCGTACAATTAACCTTATAAACCATATCACTAAGCTTCTACTCAGAATCATAATGAGAAGAACCAAAAAGAAAATAAAAATGGAAATTAGTGAAGAACAGTATGGATTTGTGGAAGGAAAGGGCACAAACAATGCAATTTATACATTACGGACACTAATAGAAAGGTCAATAGAGAAACAGAGGGACATATATTTGTGCTTCATAGATTATACTAAGGCATTTGATAAAGTAAAACATGATGAACTGATTAAAATGTTGGAAGATATCAACACTGATGGAAAAGACTTTAAGAATAATAAAGAATATTTACTGGAACCAAGTAGCAGCAATTAAAATGGGAAATAAAGAGGGTAGTTACGAACAGATAAAGCTAGGAGTACGACAAGGGTGTGTCTTGTCACCAGATCTTTTCTCCCTGTATAGCGAAGTAATAATGAGAGAGATCAAAGAGATGCCAGGAATACTAGTTGGAGGTTATAATATAAATAATATACGCTATGCAGATGACACAGTATTGGTGGCGGATAATTCAACAGACCTACAACAATTATTAGACGTTGTAGTAACAGAGAGTGCAAGGAAAGGACTCAACTTGAATATCAAGAAAACAGTAACAATGGTAATATCAAAGAAAATGGTGACACCAAAATGTGACATAGAAATAGAAGGGAAAATCCTTAACCAAGTTGATAATTTTAGATACCTAGGGGCATTTATAACATCAGATGGAAGATGTACAACAGAGATTAGGAGCAGAATAGGGCAGGCAAAAGCTGCATTTCAGAAAATGAAGAGTATCTTATGCAATAAGTCACTGTCACTGAATGTAAGAAAGAGAGTGCTGAAATGCTATGTAGAACCAGTTTTGCTGTATGGCAGTGAATCTTGGAATGTAAATGAACAAATTAAGAAGAAATTAGAAGCAACAGAGATGTGGTTCCTGAGACGAATGTTGCGAATTCCTTGGACTGCCAGAGTAACTAACGACGACTACCTGAAACAGGCTAATGAAACTAGAACATTATATACAACAATAAGACAGAGACAAACAGCTTTCCTCGGTCATGTGATGAGAAGAGAGGCATTGGAGAACATCGTGACAACTGGAAAGATCGAGGGGAAGAGAGGCAGAGGTAGACCAAGAGAAGTGATGCTGGATGGATTGAGACGGTGGCATGGAGGAATATCAGCAGCAGAGTTGATCCAGAAAACCAAAGACCGAGATCTATGGAGAGCCATGAACGCCTACGCCAGCCGGCACGGCACTTGATGATGATGATGATGATGAACATTCATGTGTTCTTTTTTTGTGTTCTGCCCCTTTTTCCTAGTATCTGCTAGTCGTAATATTTGAATATTTGATTTTTTCATAAACTCTACGATAGCTGGTTCCTTATTTCCTAGACCGCAACATTCCAAGTCACGAATATCTCCTGTGGGTTTCGTAATTTAAATGTAGTTGCTGGACCTGTCGTAGGTTCATCCGTATTTGAACAGATTGATGTTAAGAAACACGCACACAACACATAATTAAATCTCCGAATCGAAGCGAACGCGGTTTACACCGCTATCTTGAGATAAAGGGCTTCATCTTTACGCCCATCCTAAACTTTGATAACATTAAGAAAGAAATGAAAAGACAGAATATTAACATATATATGTGAGACCAGGGGACATTATAACTTCCGAGGAATATAGAATAAACCATTCTGGTATCGAGAAAAAACATAAGGGTATCAATTATAATGGATATATAAATAGGAGAAGAACATTGTGGATTTGTAGAAAGCACGGGTTCAGTAAATGCGAAAGATTCTCAATGCCAATGAATTTCCTCGCCTCACGTTTTCATGTCCCTGGCTTGAATGATATAACGAATTAGACATGGCCGATGACCAGTGTACAAATTTTGAAATGACTGTCATCCTCGGGGATTTCAACGCTAAAGAAGCAATGAGAGGGTGAGTGGTGTAACTGGTGACTATGGCCTAGGTGATGAAAATGAGAGAGATAGTGATTAATAGGCGAAATGAGCAGGAAAAACCTGGTCTGGCACAATCAGGGCCAGCAT
Source organism: Cepaea nemoralis (assembly GCA_014155875.1). NCBI lineage: Eukaryota > Metazoa > Mollusca > Gastropoda > Stylommatophora > Helicidae > Cepaea > Cepaea nemoralis. The sequence continues at coordinate 58,986 of JACEFZ010013996.1, read as the reverse complement.
GCACTTATTTTCGTATTGGCGAAAGACAGTGCAAGCTTATGGGGTTTATGTAGGAAATGTCATTTATGTTTGTAAATTTAATTCATTTTGAACAAATAGTTCTCTCTCTCTCTCTCTCTCTCTCTCTCTCTCTCTCTCTCTCTCTCTCTCTCTCTCTCTCTCTCTCTCTCTCTCTCTCTCTCTCTCTCTCTCTCTCTCTCTCTCTCTCTCTCACTCTCTCTGCCAAATGCTGGTGCAGTTACCATACGTTTGCTTCGAGAATATTTAAAATATCATAATAACATGGCCTGTCTTCCTGGCCGAGGTGTTAACGTCTTTCTCCGTAATCCAGCCCAGTATATTCTCGTGAATAACGTAACCTGCGCGAGAATCGGTAGCTGTTCTCGCCGCGTTGTTAACTTAGGGGTATGTGAGCCGGTCGCCCAGAAAGCAATGACAATCTACTGACCGTAATATTGCCTAGTACATCAACAGCAGCTGAAAAATGCTGATATTGATTGCAACGTCCTGTGAGGGATATACACATAAACAAAAAAATTAATAAATAACTAAATAACATGATAGTCATGCCTTGATTGATCACCACACTTATTAACACTTATGTTCAAGCAGTCTACGAATTTTTTTTCTCGCATATCCCATTTACAGGTCATCGCTGTCAACAAAAGCATTTTACCGCTGTCGTTGATGAATGATATCTTGGCAAGATTATGCTCAGTAATTGTCATAGCTTTTTTAGCGATAGGCTCACGTACCCCCGTAAGTAACCACCGCGACGCGATTCGCTACCGATTTGCTACTCCCCCCCCCCTCACGTGAATATGCGGGATTACGAAGAAAGTCGTTAACACCTTCGCCAGGGAGGTCGGCTCTGCTTAAATACTAGATCTCTAAAAGAAAAACACCCTATAGGCAACGAGTAGGGGACATAAAACTGTAATATTTATACAAGGGAGATTACTACAATTTCAAAAAGGAAATTTTATATGAGCTATAATATCATCAACTAACTAACAAATCTATTTATTATTCATTTAGAAATAAAATAATTAATAACTAAGTCAGAGTTTTTAAGCTAAAAATAAATCTTTAAGTCTTCTCAAATAAAATCTGCTTAATCTTTAAATACTTACATTTTATAACAGACATTTGTAGTTTGAAATTTATGTTTAATTACAAATAGTGTACTTTTAATGCTATTGTGCAATATACCCACCTTAGTGCGCTGGAAAACATTTTTTTACTGGCCTCATAAGGCCACACAAAATTTAAAGAAAATTAACCAAACCCATCCCAAACTTTGATAACATTAAGAAAGGAATGAGAAGACTGAAAATTAACATGTTAGGTATATGTGAGACCAGAGGGTTTTATAACTGCCGAGGAATATAACAAACCATTCTGGTGGAGAGAAAACATATAAGGGTATCAATTATAATGGATATATAAATAGAAGAAGAACAATGTGGATTTCTAGAAGGCAAGGGTCAGTGAATGTGAAATATTCTCAATGCCAATGAATTTCTTCGCCTCACGTTTTCATGTCCATGGGTTCTTGAGTGATATAACGAATTAGACATGTCCGAGGACCACAGGAAACATTTTGAAATCACTGTCATCCTCGGGGATTTCAAAGCCAAAAAGCAATGAGAGGGTGAGTGGTGTAACTGGTGACTATGGCCTAGGTGATGAAATGAGAGAGATAGTGATTAATAGGCGAAATGCGCAGGAAAAAAACCTGGCCTGGCACAGTCAAGGCCAGCATGCACTTATTTCGCACTGGCGAAAGACAGTGCAAGCTTATGGGGTTTATGTTGACGAATATTATGTTTATCGGAAATGTCATTTGTTTGTAAATTTCATTCATTTTGAACAAATAGTACCCGCCACCTTACTCTCTCCTCTCTCTCTCTCTCTCTCTCCCTCTTCTCTCTCTCTCTCTCTCTCTCTCCTCTCTCTCTCTCTCTCTCTCTCTCTCTCTCTCTCTCTCTGCCAAATGCTCAGGCCTTGTCCATGGGACATATTTTTTCTGTCGCATCGCACCCCATCCCACGGTAATTTATGCTTGTCCTATCTCATTCCATGGGATTCCCATTGGTAATATTACCTATAGAATACAGTTCAATTTAATTTTATGAAAGTCTAGGTTTAGTGTCTACTAATAGGACTACATGTACAAAGAGGATATGTTAAAACGACATTATTTATTAATTTTAATATTCAAGTGCATTTTATTTTTAAAAATTTTTTAAATCTAAATATGACAATTCAGTATCATTCTGACACTCATTCTGTTTCTGAATCACTCTGCTCATTCAGCACATTATCAATTTCCTGCTGATCGAACTGTTTCACTGTTTCTAATAATTCATTTAATCCCGGTATTCCTGAATCATTTCCAAAATTTTCATCTTACATCCAAATCTGACACACTCAGAGTTTAATAAGAGAGCTCATAATACACATCATCAATCATCCAGACCAAGACTCACTAGCATTATCTTACATTTCAATAAGATTACACGGGCTTACGAAAATAGAAAAAAACAACACCGCACTATTACGGCACACTACCGCAATTCTACAGAAAATGTATGCTAGCAATACACGGCACTGAACACTGAACACAGCAGACAACCAAGCAGATATACAAATACTTAGTGAAGCAACAAGCACGACCACTACACCCGAGGATCAAAAGAGGATGCAAATATTATATTAAAGATTATAGCTGTACTTTCACCAAATTACACATAAAACATATCACATCGAAAGCCAAAGAAGTAACAATATAGACTAATTTCAGCATTACCCTAACCACAGAAAGAGCAATACAGAGATCCAAGCAAATAGCACCATGCCAACTATGCAGACACAACATTCGGGAAACAGAGTAACATATTTATTATACATGTCCAACAATCACAGCCACTCCAACAGCTAATAGAAACACACACAAACAATAAAACTGACGTATACAAAGCATTCTTCCTAAACACGATACCCACAATCACCAAAGACAAATACACGAAACTACTTGTAGTATTAGCTGAATATCAATCGCCAAGTGCCCTGCCAGCTGGCGTAGGTGTTCATGGCTATCCACAGATCTCGGTATCTGGTCCCTGGATCAACTCTGCTGCTATATTTCTCCATGCTACCGTCTCAATCCATCCAGCATCACTTCTCTTGGTCTGTCTCTGCCTCTCTTCCCCTCGATCTTTATAGTTGTCACGATGTTCTCCAATGGCCTTCTTTTCATCACATGACCGAAGAAAAATTTTGTCTCTTTCTTATTGTTGTATATAATGTTCTAGTTCGTTAGCCTGTTCAGGCAGTTGTTGTTAGTTACTCTGGCAGTCCAAGGAATTCGCAACATTCGTCTCAGGAACCACATCTCTGTTGCTTCTAATTTCTTCTTAATTTGTTCAATTACATTCCAAGATTCACTGCCATACAGAAAAAACGGGATATACATAGCATTTCAGCACTCTCTTTCTTACATTCAGTGATAGTGACTTATTGCATAAGATACTCTTCATTTTCTGAGATGCGGCTTTTACTTGCCCTATTCTGCTCTTAGTCTCTATTGTATAGCTGAGTATAGACACATAATATGGTCTAGCCGAAGCTCAGCCACTCACAATCATCACACAATACACTCACACATATTATCACACATATTTCAACAGAAAATGTCCCAGATATTCACAGATGACGAAAAATACCACGACCATAATATCAAGTTCATACTATACATGTTCAACCACATACTTTCACAGACAGTTCTGTATTCCTAATGTGTATCACTGAACTTAATCAACCATTATTTGTATTATTGCCATCCTGTCTGTTTTTGCCATCTTCAGCTTCACTTTTCCTTTCCACCCACAGAATACCCCGCAAAATATACAGGAGTGCACACTACAAACATTTAATAATATAATCATCAAGAACAGGTTTTGAAAAAAGAGACATATGTGTGTGTATGTACATATATACGCGGGAGTCTCTATGGCAAAGTAAAACAGACATTTGTAGTTTGAAATTTATGTTTAATTACAAATAGTGTACTTTTAATGCTGTTGTGCAATTTACCCACCTAAGTGCGGGTGAAAACATTTTTTTACTGGCCTCATAAGGCCACACAAAATTTAAAGAAAATTAACCAAGCCCATCCCAAACTTTGATAACATTAAGAAAGGAATGAGAAGACTGAAAATTAACATGTTAGGTATATGTGAGACCAGAGGGTTTTATAACTGCCGAGGAATATAACAAACCATTCTGGTGGAGAGAAAACATATAAGGGTATCAATTATAATGGATATATAAATAGGAGAAGAACAATGTGGATTTCTAGAAGGCAAGGGTCAGTGAATGTGAAATATTCTCAATGCCAATGAATTTCTTCGCCTGACGTTTTCATGTCCATGGGTTCTTGAGTGATATAACGAATTAGACATGTCCGAGGACCACAGGAAACATTTTGAAATCACTGTCATCCTCGGGGATTTCAAAGCCAAAAAGCAATGAGAGGGTGAGTGGTGTAACTGGTGACTATGGCCTAGGTGAAGAAAATGAGAGAGATAGTGATTAATAGGCGAAATGCGCAGGAAAAAACCTGGCCTGGCACAGTCAAGGCCAGCATGCACTTATTTTCGCACTGGCGAAAGACAGTGCAAGCTTATGGGGTTTATGTTGACGAATATTATGTTTATAGGAAATGTCATTTATGTTTGTAAATTTCATTCATTTTGAACAAATAGTACCCGCCACCTTTACTCTCTCTCTCTCTCTCTCTCTCTCTCTCTCTCTCTCTCTCTCTCTCTCTCTCTCTCTCTCTCTCTCTCTCTCTCTCTCTCTCTCTCTCTCTCTCTCTCTGCCAAATGCTCAGGCTTGTCCATAGGACATATTTTTCTGTCGCATCGCACCCCATCCCACGGTAATTTATGCTTGTCCTATCTCATTCCATGGGATTCCCATTGTAATATTACTATGGAATACAGTTCAATTTAATTTTATGAAAGTCTAGGTTTAGTGTCTACTAAATAGGACTACATGTACAAAGAGATATGTAAAACGACATTATTTATTAATTTTAATATTCAAGTGCATTTTATTTTTAAAAATTTTTTAAATCTAAATATGACAATTCAGTATCATTCTGACACTCATTCTGTTTCTGAATCACTCTGCTCATTCAGCACATTATCAATTTCCTGCTGATCGACTGTTTCACTGTTTCTAATAATTCATTTAATCCCGGTATTCCCTGAATCATTTCCAAAATTTTCATCTTACATCCAAATCTGACACACTCAGAGTTTATAAGAGAGCTCATAATACACATCATCAATCATCCAGACCAAGACTCACTAGCATTATATTACATTTCAATAAGATTACACGGGCTTACGAAAATAGACAAAACAACACCGCACTATTACGGCACACTACCGCAATTCTACAGAAAATGTATGCTAGCAATACACGGCACTGAACACTGAACACAGCAGACAACCAAGCAGATATACAAATACTTAGTGAAGCAACAAGCACGACCACTACACCCGAGGATCAAAAGAGGATGCAAATATTATATTAAAGATTATAGCTGTACTTTCACCAAATTACACATAAAACATATCACATCGAAAGCCAAAGAAGTAACATATAGACTAATTTTCAGCATTACCCTAACCACAGAAAGAGCAATACAGAGATCCAAGCAAATAGCACCATGCCAACTATGCAGACACAACATTCGGGAAACAGAGTAACATATTTATTATACATGTACCAACAATCACAGCCACTCCAACAGCTAATAGAAACACACACAAACAATAAAACTGACGTATACAAAGCATTCTTCCTAAACACGATACCCACAATCACCAAAGACAAATACACGAAACTACTTGTAGTATTAGCTGAATATCAATCGCCAAGTGCCCTGCCAGCTGGCGTAGGTGTTCATGGCTATCCACAGATCTCGGTATCTGGTCCTCTGGATCAACTCTGCTGCTAATATTTCTCCATTCTACCGTCTCAATCCATCCAGCATCACTTCTCTTGGTCTGTCTCTGCCTCTCTTCCCCTCGATCTTTCCAGTTGTCACGATGTTCTCCAATGGCCTTCTTTTCATCACATGACCGAAGAAAAATTTTGTCTCTTTCTTATTGTTGTATATAATGTTCTAGTTTCGTTAGCCTGTTTCAGGCAGTTGTTGTTAGTTACTCTGGCAGTCCAAGGAATTCGCAACATTCGTCTCAGGAACCACATCTCTGTTGCTTCTAATTTCTTCTTAATTTGTTCAATTACATTCCAAGATTCACTGCCATACAGAAAAACGGGATATACATAGCATTTCAGCACTCTCTTTCTTACATTCAGTGATAGTGACTTATTGCATAAGATACTCTTCATTTTCTGAGATGCGGCTTTTACTTGCCCTATTCTGCTCTTAGTCTCTATTGTATAGCTGAGTATAGACACATAATATGGTCTAGCCGAAGCTCAGCCACTCACAATCATCACACAATACACTCACACATATTATCACACATATTTCAACAGAAAATGTCCCAGATATTCACAGATGACGAAAAATACCACGACCATAATATCAAGTTCATACTATACATGTTCAACCACATACTTTCACAGACAGTTCTGTATTCCTAATGTGTATCACTGAACTTAATCAACCATTATTTGTATTATTGCCATCCTGTCTGTTTTGCCATCTTCAGCTTCACTTTTCCTTTCCACCCACAGAATACCCCGCAAATATACAGGAGTGCACACTACAAACATTTAATAATATAATCATCAAGAACAGGTTTTGAAAAAAGAGACATATGTGTGTGTATGTACATATATACGCGGGAGTCTCTATGGCAAAGTGGTCAAGCCGTTTGACTCGGGCTCCGAATGTTGCCGGTTCGTTCCCGGGCTGCGTCCTTGGTTCACAGGTGAAATTTTGTGGAGACTCCTGTGGGATGTCGCTAGAGCTACAGAGTGTGTGCCTCGTGCGACGCTTTTCACGCTTCGGAAAGAGACTGAGCCATATGGGATAAAACCCAGTGCAATGAAATCGAACCTGTTGACTTTTAAGTAGACTTATATAGTTAAATTAAGTGGCAGACCTTTTAGCATAAATATTATTCAAGTATATGCCCCAACAGTAGAATCCAGTGAAGATAGTGTAGAGGAGTTTTATAATGACATAGAGTCTGCCTTAAAGAAATGTAAACATTCATAAATAAACATCATAATAGGGGACTTCAATGCAAAAGTAGGAAATCAAGGAGATAGATACATAGAAGGAAACTATGGTTTAGGAGAGAAAAACGAAAGAGGATACAGACTCGTAGAGGGGGCAAAAGAACAGGAAATGATTGTAGGAAACACCTGTTTAAGCAACACCCTAGAAGATTATGGACATGGAGGAGTCCTGATAGCAGGATTAGAAACCAGATTGACTACATTCTGATTAGCAGAAGATTTAGAAACGAACAAACAATAGCAAAAACAGTTCCCTGTGCTGATTGTTATAGTGACCACAGATTACTCACAGGAACATTGAGGATAAAGTTGAAGAAAGTCAAGTATATAACAGGAAACACTAAATATGATTTGTGTACATTAAGTAGTGACAACGAAATACAAAACAAATTCAACATAGAAGTACAGAAGAGATTTGATATATTGTCTGATCTAGAGATCCTATTCCAGAATGTGGATGATCAATGGGAAACATTGAAGAATTCAATCAGTTTGGCTGCAGAAACAACTGCCAAATATGAAGAAATTCACAGACAAGACGGAATATTATGTAAGGAGACAAAAGGAGCATGACAAGAGGAGAAGTGTTTAGAAATTGACAACCAACACAACAGTCAAAATACTAAATTAGTGCACAAAAGAATTCAGGAACTTACTAATAAAAGAACAAGTACATCAACAGGCTGTCTAAAAACTAAAGATGGCAAAATCATAATAGAAACAGATCAGATTCTACATGTATGGACAGATTATGAACACCTTTATGATGATAACAGAGAGGAACAGTATGATATTAGATTTAATCATGAAGGACCGCCAATTTTGGAGATCGAGGTTGAAATGTTCTAAAGCATATGAAAGCTGGTAAGTCCCCCAGTTCAGATAACATCACAACAGGAATGATTAAAGCTTTAGAAGAATTTCGACTAGAGCAAGTCACCAGACTGCTGAACACATTATATGATACTGGAGATATACCTTCTGAATTATGTAACTCTGTATTTATTGCAATCCAAAAGAAATCAGGAACCTTGGAATGTGATCAACATAGAACAATTAGTATAATGAGTCATATCACAAAGATTTTGCTACGAATTATCATGCAAAGAGTGAGGAAGAAAATACAACCTGAAATAGGGGAAGAACAATGTGGATTTGTAGAAGGAAAGGATACAGTAAATGCTATGTATATGCTGCGAACAGTTATTGAACGTGCTATAGAAGTAAACAAGGATATAGATCTTTGCTTTATTGACTATACAAAGGCTTTTGATAGAGTAAGACATGTCAACATGGTGGATATGCTTGCAGATCTACATATTGATGGAAAAGACATTAGACTTATAAAAAACATATATTGGAAACAACAAGCTGCAGTAAGGATTGATATAAAGTGGGACAATATCAGCCTATTAAGAGAGATGTTAGGCAGGGATGTGTAATGTCTCCAGATCTTTTTTCCCTATACAATGAAAAAATTTTCAGAAATGTAAAGGATATAAATGGAATCAGCATTGGAGGACGAAACATCAATAATAATAGATATGCAGATGATACAGTATTTATTGCAGACGGATCTGCAACAATTAGTGGATATTGTTGTTGTACACAGTGAGCAACTGGGGTTAGAATTAAAATGTAAAAAGACACAGGTTATGGTCGTCACTAGGAAGAACGAAGTGCCACAATGTATTATACAAGTAAATGGAAATATTCTTCAACAAGTGAATCGGTACAATTATCTCGGAACAGTCATAACATCTGATGGGAGATGCCTTGAAGAGATTAGAACAAGAATCGCCATGGCGAAAGTAGCCTTTAGCAAAATGAAAAACATTTTGACCAATAAAAAGGTGTTAACTGAAACGAGAAAAATAGTGTTGAGGGGATACATAGAGCCTGTTCTTTTGTATGGATGTGAAACTTGGACAATGAGCAGTCAGGCTATAAAAAAACAAACATCTGATGGCTGCAGAAATGTGGTTTCTGAGGAAAATGCAAAGAATACCATGGACTGACAGAAAAACCAATGACCAAGTACTACAGGAGACAAATGAAAATCGTAAATTGATTAGAGAAATTAGACGTAGACAGTCCAAATTTTTTGGACATGTTATGAGAAGAAATGGATTGGAGAACTTTGTGACAACTGGCAAGATCGAAGGGAACAGACCAAGAGGAAGACCGAGAGGAAAATACCTGGATGGCTTGGTCACATGGCATGGACGAGACAAGAACACTGAGCTGATCCACGACTCTGGTGATCGAGTGAAATGGCGAGTCATGACCTCCCACGCTTTCCGGCATGGCACATGATTGATTGATTGATATTTATATATACGTGCTTATATGGAGTATGTTTTGTGTGTATGTGTGTCCACCGTGACGAGGTAGAGGGTCTTGCGCGTTCCAATGACCCCAAGAGCTATGCCGACTGTAGCACAGCTACTGGTAGAGTCACACATGTCGGACAGGTCAAGGGAGAGGGACCAGATGAAGAGACACATAAACCTGCTGCCTTGTAGGTAGACTGGGGACAGTCAAAAGCTAGGGAAAGCACCCCGAATAAATGCTTGTCGAAATCGGATGTACTGAGCCACAGGCTTGACAAAGCAGTGCAACGTAACTTAATTCATGATGTCACAAATTAAAATTAATCGTTATGGTGCTAATCCCGCGAAGTCCCATCAGGCAGTGATAGTGCCGGGCCCCCTACCTCGAGGGAGTCCACCCATGACTACTGGTGGTCACCTTCCCCTGTGCTGTGGAGTCAAGGCACAGAGGAGTAGGTTAAGAGCTATTGACCAAACACCCCGGACACTCAACATACTACAGTGGAATGCCGAAGGAGTTTATACCAAGAAAGTCTCCTTAACAAATCGTCTTCATAAAGAGAGAATAGATGTGGCATGCATTCAAGAGACACACCTCAACGCCAGACACAAATTCTCAGTCAGAGGATATCAGGCTACACGTTTCGACCGCGAAGGACACAAATGAAGAGTTCTAATACTTACACGAAATACAATACCTTGCAGCGAAGTATCTGTGATCTCTGACAACCAAACGTAAATTATAGGTGTTGATTGTGGCGTAATAGACAGTCTCCCCCTTTAGTTTTGCTTAAATTACATTGCAGATCGTATTTTTCATTATAAATATATCTAGAACAACGATCTTTTCCCTATTTTCCCATGTTTGTAGATATCTATAGATATGCCTGTATTATTGGCGAGAATTTAATCTCCTGTAAACCTAGTGAATATTCTCGGCTTTTTAAACTATATATTATACAGTATATTAAAGAACTATTAATTGTGCATGTCTTCTGCCCCAGCGCAAGTTTAGCTGAATAACATATTCAGTTTTAGCCTGCGACCCTGGTGGCAACACGAGAATCTGCCTGGCCAGTTGTCGTCAGCCGGCAGATCGTCCATTTGGTTGACTGACCCGAAGCGGCGAGGACACAGGAGCCGATACTACTAGCTTTAACTTGCAACAAAAGAATCCAGACTCTAGTTAGCCTATATATGGGAAAAACAAATTGAGAACCCAATTGATACCCAAAATTAATATTTATACTGCTAGTGGCACTGTTCCCCAATGGAGAGGTTTAATCACCACAATTTGGAAGGTACGTTGCTTTAATTAATTAGTACAATTTTACATGTATATATTTAGGCCTACCGGTATTTGTAGTGTAGATTCAGGGTGAACTAAGCGATAACTAATGTTAGAGAACAGGGATCGTAAACTACAGCCGGATTAAACATATAAATAATGGGAGACGCTGATTATACTAAGACCAAAATAGAGGAATGAAGAATGAAGGGAACGGCAACACAAAATGGCGAAATATAGCAGGCGGGTACTGGACTATCGAAGAATGGTCAGACAATGAAGCTTGATATTTAACTAGGGATTAATATAATATATACTAGAATAATATATCGCCAGTGAAGAATATAATTATAGAATGAGAGGGGTAATTCGGAGGAATAAACGGTGATAGGAAATACTGATATTTAATGGTGAAATAATAATTCTTTCACATAGTCTACTGGAGACCACGCTTGTCAGAGGTCACCTCCATGACAGCGTGGGACAGGCCTTCCATTCACATCAGTATTCTTGCTTCAACGCGTCAGTCCTTCACTGCCTACCCTCTACATCTATGTTAATACTTCAACCTCCTGTAGAATGAATTTGTGTGTGTGTGTGTGTCGGGAGTGAATCAGAATTATAATTTACAATACTGCTTCATGTGCTGAGATAGAATCTGTGTGATTCATAATGTATAATTTGTGTGCTTCATAATCTATGGTGTTCCTTCGTCGATTGAATGTACTCTGTATGATTCATAATCTGTGGTGTACTTCGAATGAAGGGAATCTGTGGGCTTCATAATATGTTCGTACTTCGTCACGTGAAGGTAATCTGTGATTCATAATCTATGGTGATACGTTGTCGAGTAACTATAACCTGTGTGATTTACAATCGATGTTCGTGCTTCATAGTTAAATGTAATCTGTGGGATTCATACTCATTGTGTACACTTCATAGTGTTAAATGTAATTGGTGTGATTTATAATATATGTGAATGCATCATAGTAAGAATGTTGTAGAGTGTGATCAGACTTAGAAATATACATGGATGTGTTAGTGTCTGTAGATTGGAATACAGGTGCATCTGAGTCTGGTGCGATTGATAATATGTGGCTAAGGAAAATAGTAATTGTCCACGTTGGCCATTTGTCCTTTGTGTGTCATAGCCCTAGTGATGTGTCTGTGACAGAGGTGATAGGTTTCTTATGCTAGTCATGTCTGAATATGAGACTGAGAGCGAGAGGTCCAACAAATGTATCCTGGGTGTAGGACAAACATTCACCGGTTCTGGGTTTTTTCCCCATTAACTTCCAGAAGTTCTGCACCTTCATTGGTGGTATCATTGAGCCATCAACCAGCAGCAACGAATACGTACCTGACTTTGACACCCTGTCTATGGCCGGAGAGTGTGTGAATCAGCAACTTGCTGGTGAACATCATCCGAATCGACAACCTGCGAGCAGAGTCCTGAGCTAAGTGACCAGCTCAATGTCTGACACCATAACCCAACATCTTAGTCATGATTATTTTTGCAGACACCGTAGCTAGACTACACTGATACTTGTCCAGCCATTACTCATTAAATGATATTGTTATATCTTACACTGTAAAGTCTGTTATAAGTTAAGGATTAATATTAAGAGTGGAGTAATGAGAGTTGTAGCTATATACATATATATTTGTACTCTTTCTCCGTGTTGTGAGAATGGATCAGTAAAAAGGGGGGGGGGGGGCTCTTTTAATTTTGCAGGCATTCGTCGCCAGATTCCTTAAGCCTACTGTCTAGAATACTAGTATGGTTGTTCGCATTACCTATCTGTGCCTGAACACTGTCTGAAGACTTGGTCATTCCTGGAACTTCTGAATCATATATCCTAGTTCGAGCCATTTCGGCCTCTTCTTCGACAGTGATTAGTCTTTCAGAATTCTGAAAGTCTATTGGTTGCTATTTCTGATCCTTGTCTATCAAAATAGTCAACATTACCCGACAATTGGTGGCCGCGTCCGGTCTAGAATTATCATTTATTACTAATTCCAGCTGAGTATCCAACCTTGTATTACAAGTTCAACTTTCAGTTTCTTCTCACTAGAGTATCCTGTTAGTAAAAGCATGGCCTTACTATAGACTAGTATAGTAATAAATTATATTAAGTATATTAACCACTTATACTAACACAGTAACATTAGTACCTATAAGTTAGGACTAACAGTTAAGATAAACCAGGTGTCAGATGGGTGAGTTTTGTGTTGTATCGTTGCATTGCTCTAACTTACATAAGTTGTTCTGTAATATATTGATTACGAATTTTTAGGACAAGTACATTATTAGTAAGTGAGTATATTTCAGGTACTTCAACTAATATCTATCAAGCGCTTACACATCATGTCTTTCGAAAATCAACCCACAATTCAGGAGTTTAAAGAGAAAGGGGCCTTGTTAGGATATGAAGGTGCAGAATTGAGCAAATATATTAGAGAGACGGAAAGACAATGGAGGCAAGAACAAAGGGAGGAAAGAATCCGGATGGCGGAACTGGAGAAGGACAAAGAGCTGAAACTGGCAGAACAGATGAGACAGCATGAGCTTGAATTATGAAAACTGGAACTACAACATCCAGATGCGTCACGATTCAGCAGTGCCAGTTCTCCAGAGCACAGTAGTGACCTTTCCACCATAGCGAACACTTCTAACAGTTCTATGAGCTTCCCACTGTTGCCGTTCTGTGACAAGACTGAGCAGATGGATTCGTATATTGATAAATTTGTACTGATGTGCGAAGCTTACACCCTCCCTCGTGAGAAATGGAATATCAAGTTGGCCCAAGGGTTAACAGGGCCAGCTTATGACATCTTCTCAAAACTACCTCCTGGTCTTGAAAGAGACTTCGATACACTGAAAAGTGCTCTACTTAAACGCTATGAGTTAAGTCTAGTGCCTACCGGTTGAAATTCCGAAATGCCAAGCGGTCACAGGGAGAATCGTTCGCCCAGTTCGCCTCTCGCTTACACACTTACTTTACTAAGTGGGTCGGACTGAGCGAATTTGATTCGATCTATGAAGGGCTGGAGGAATTGATACTGGCGGAGCAGTTGAAAGAGACACTGCCAAAATCTTTGCAGACGTTTGTGGCTGAAAATGGTGGGAATAGGCTTCAGGAAATTATCTCTTTAAAGTGTCGTCCCTGGAGTGAAGAGAGTCAACACCCACATTCTAATATTTTACTCTTTTTCAATATCTTGGAGAATCCACCAGCTTCCGTCCAACACACTCCATCAGCCTATGGACACCTTTTCATATCACTCTCTCACTGTCGTACTATGCCCCCTCTCATAATTCCCCAACGCAACATACTCAACAACTCTTGCTTCTAAAAATTAATAAAGATTAATTTATTAAAAGAAAAGTGTGACGTATATGAGACGTGTGTGCGAAGAAAATGTGTGTCGTGTATTATAACATAAATGTATGTGTCAGCTTTCAAAGTTCAGGATCATAGTGTACACATCATGGCAAGGATCACACGACATCATTCGAGTCAGTACGATAAGCCTCACCGAAGTCGTATCCTTCTCTCCATACATGTCCTCCTCCAGGAACTCTGATGACCATGAGATCTGAATCCCATGTAAATATAATCCGTGGAAAAAAACTATTATAGTTCCTAACACAACTGTTCCTAATAGTTTATAGAAACTCCGGCTTCATAATTCCGGCGCAGTGAAACAAACATGGAACACTGTCCTATGAACAAGACTTTTTGTCTCTTGCTAAATGTTCGCTAGTTCTCACTATTAAACAGTCAATGTATCTAGAATAAAATGGCTTGCTTTATTCACTAGATATAGTCTGAAAGTTCTGATTTCCTTGATACGTGGAACAACTACACTTCAATGTTTGGTTTCATCTACTGTGAACATCAGTCCCTACTGATCTAGTTCCACATGGGCTGAACCTCCATCACTTCAGGTGTGTTAACGATTGGTATTCACTCATGTAGGATACATATACCATTAGACTCCACCGAGCAATGTGTATTAACTTCTTCCGTTGCGAAAGTTGCTGGCCCATCTCTCTACATCATAATTTATCCGGGATCGGATGTTACATTGGGTCCGGGTTCTTCATTCCAACCAGAGGAACCTTACGGCACTGCAGTTTACACTAAATTACATCTAATGGTAGCCATACAGGCTCGTGTAAACTAAATCAAATATCTCCTTCACACGTTAGATGTTCTAACTGCTGCAGTGACAAGCATGTCTGCCTAGATCCACATTTTCAAGTTCCCCTAGTTGGTCCCAACTCGGGTTTTTATGGCAACTCCTAAAGTTGATCACGTGACATTTTCCTTTATGCCCGCACAGGTGGCATATTGGGCACCCTCCCTTGTCAGGGATCCATCCTCCCTGGCTCCATTAATGTTAGATTTGTCATCACTGGTTTTGACATCCAAAACAATCTAGAGAGTTACTGTACAGTTCCAACAAAGGGTTTCGATACCAAGCTGCCAATCATGGTTTTCCAAACAACCTTACATTGTGCACGTGACGTTGTTGATGTCTTGCAGGTGTTCCACTGTTTCCAATAACAAGCCCTCAACTTTCTGTCATGTGGTGACAGTCAAATCCGCCATTCCGTTTGATGTCGGGCAATACCAAATGACAGTCTGACCGTTTTCTCCCTAGTCGGGCACTTCCGACCTGTTGATAAACTGTCAATCTTCTGTTCAGTGGTGACAATCCCAGCCGCCATTTCGCCTGATGTCGGGAACTATAAATGACAGACAGGGCTGTTCCATGTGATTCTATCTGTTATTGAACTGTCAACGCGGTGTCTGATTCAGCGCACTCACTTCCCAATGTTAACTATTTGCTGCCCCGATGTAACTCGTGCAGCTGTATTTACTCTGTTAGTTAAAATCGCTGTGGCCTAGAAAATATCCCGTTAATCAAACTTCTGTATTTTCATTATCTGGTTAACTCATGACGATCTCGTGACACTTTAGCTGAAAGGTACTTAACTGCCCATGGTGAGGGGGGGGGGTACTACTAAAACCACTCATACTAATGCTCAACATAATCTTCCAGAACAAAATCAGAGTTATCAACAGAATAACTCCTTCGGTAATGACACCAGGGGGCATCCTGGGGGTCAACGCCAAAACATGGATTTCACAAACCTATAGCTCAAAATACAACAGCACAGAAAAGTGGATGGGGAAAGCCTTATTGTAAAAACTGCAAAACTAATGATTACCACACTTCCTGCAGGAATAAACCCCCTACCCAGTATGATGCGTGTATGACGACGGGGGCAAGTACCCGACAGAATCTAGATTCTGGAACTAACGGCAAACCACACACAGTTGAGACTCCTCTAGTAAATGGTAGCCCAGTGCAATGTCTCTAGGACACGGGATTGACCTGTGAGGCAATCATAAGTAGACACTTAAAGAAACCATCCCAGTTGACTAATCAAAGAAGTGCAGTAAAGGGTGCTACTAGGGGCTCCCAAACCATTTATGCTCAGATAGCTAAGGTACATGTGACATCTAAGTATGAAACTGGATCTATTCTAGCTGCTGTGATTGAAGATCCCGTATATCCATTTATCCTCGGATGTAAGCATGTATATTTAGTGGAACCCTCATCACCTATAATAATGGAAACAAGGCAGACCCATAATAAGGACACCGTTTTGAGTGACCCTGAATTTTCTATCAACCCACTACCTGGGGAGATTAGGGCTGCCCAAGCAGCATGTCCAACCTTACAATCTTGCTTTGGCAACCTGCCAAAATCTAGAAATCCACCCAGATTTGGTGATTTCTATGTAAAAGATCAGTTGCTATTCCGTAGGGCAAGAACTATGGGGAACGTCCATGAGCAACCGGTCATACCCAAAGAGTATCGTGCGCCTATATTAGAAATGGGACATTCACTCTCGGACAGTGGGCATATGGGGATAAAAGGTACAATCTGAAGGCTTGCTTTCTCCTATTTCTGGCCGGGGATGACCAGGGATATTAAACAATATGTCAGGTCATGTAAGGAGTGTCACCAATTTCCACCCACACATAGTGAAACTCAACTTACTTTAAGAGACAGAGTATTTGTATTATTACCCAAGAGGGATAATAGATTAGAACTTGGTTGGTGTGACATAATCACCAACCATCATTTTACAGTGCGTGAACATTTACACACCAAAACAGAGAACGTCGTACAATTGACCGCACGATTGAGAATCGAACACCAACTTGACACTCGAGATGGACAGATGTCGGTTAAAAATAGATGGTACGGCGTCTTCAACTAGTGAGATTATTGGAAGGAGCGGGTCATGTGATATAACTCTGACCTGCGAAAGCGTTCATACCTTCAAAACCGCGCACTTCTTCATCTTCAGCCCTGACGGCCAGTCAGAAAGCCAATGTGACCTGTCTTTCACATGAACTAAACGGCAGTTTGATCCGAAATCCGAGGTAAGCGTGTGAATCCTCAGATCAATGTGATACCCAGATGTATGCAGCAGAGGTATCCAGTGTTTGTGCGTCAAAATAAAATGTATTACTTATAAAATAAATCTCTGAAGTGTAAAATTGTCGACTGCAAACTTCTAGCTACACCGAGCCTTTCCCCGGCAAAATTTAACAATCTCATACTTTCTCAAAACTGCAAACTCTGAAGTTCTTCACTACATCTGTTAGCTTTACTATGTGCATACTACAACAATCTATCACAGAAAACTGTACGAGGTGAGAATTCCAAACGCACTTTGATGCATTTCATCAAAACTGCTTTAAAATGCTTTCTGCAAACACAAGACAGTTTGTGCACAAGAACCACTGCCTCGCTTGAAAACGTACTTATTTCTGCCTATTCGCAATCTAAGGAGCTGAGAGAGGGATTATATCTTTCCTTTCCTCTTTACGAATTGAAATAATAGGGTTTGATAGAAAATAATTGTATTTATGTGTCAGATTTTCACTCAGACAAAGCACTTATTAAATGCATTGCCTAGAACAGGATACGCTTCACAGACGCCATTTGTGATAGACGGCCTAGTTAATCTGTCCAGACCAAAAGGTAAACACCTCGGTCTATTGCCAACTGTTGATCGCCAACAGAAGGGACATGATGTGCACTGTTAACAGAAGAAGAATAGATTGATATGAAGAAGAATAGAGGGGAGGATTAGGAGAGGTACTTTATGTAGCAACCTCTTACTAATGTATTGTTGTCATCATTTTGTATGGATTACATTTTGTAACAAATACACATCAGAAATTCTGTATGATGAACATGAATAACAATAAAACACTTGATGAGTTAAACTCATATTAACTGATGAAGATGGGGGACAAGTGGTACAAGCTATGAGAACCCCAATCAACAGAAGTTAACTCAACACACTACACAACACAGCACTCCACTCAACACCACAACAACAGCAGGTAAAAAGGAAATGATTTATAAGAAGAAGAAGACAAATAGTTAATTTGGAAGGTACAGATAAACATTTATATACACAATGCATAACCAAATGAGTTGATGAAGATGTTTAATTGTATGTCATTTATAAAAATGCATCTTATCCTTGTCTTGGTCTTGCACTATCAGCTTGACTTGAATGCTCCAAGGAACAACACATCATCACTCCTATCTATGTCTGATTGTACACTTCTCAATGAACCACAGGTACACTGAGAAAATGCATACAGCAGGTACCAGATGATAGCAGGTGCATCCAGTGTAATAATCTCTGACCCCACACAAATTAACACAACACCACTTCTTCTGATCTTATCCTTCCTGTTATGTTGTGTTCACACTTAATAACATGCTGTAAAATTACATTGGTAGGATTATACATGCCTATGTAACTTTTGCACAGTGATGTTCTTGGTGGCAACCTGACCAGAAGAGGGAGGCAGAGAGAAAAGATGACCCACACACATTAGATGGAAGATAACCTCAGGCCTTGAGCAGAGCAAGGGCAGCCTTCAGAGTAGCTTCATTGGCAAGTACTGAACCGGGTCCATCAGTCAATGGACCCAGGCTTAATCCAAATCTACCACTCAGAGGTGACCTTTCTCAATGCCAACAAACACAATCCCTCACAGGAACAATGATTTATATATAAATGGAATTAACTCAGGCCACACCTGATTTAGAACATCTAGTTATCTAGAAGAAGATTTACAACACTTATGATCATCATATTGATTATTGTTTATTGATTGATTGTCTGTAATTGGTACTGATGTGCATTTTCCCATTTTGACAATATGACATGATGAACATATGCCAAAAAATGAGATATGTATCAAAAGGCCAAAAGAGACAGGCCAGTCAATAAATACATGAACAGTAACTGAATCTCATATTAATTTGTCAGTTCACCTTGTCTGTTAATTACCTGTTTATTTGTGTAAACAAGATGTCAATGTCTACCAGTATTTGTTAAATATTTATTTGGCAAACTAAATAACTCAAAATGAATTTTTATAAAAAGGGAAAAGAGGAGACTATATCTCTTGACTGTTCAAGACCCATGCTACAATTCACCTGATTCATACTGAGGAAGTCTTTTCAGACATTTCACAGAATATCAATGGGGGTTCGAGAGCTATTAAATTCCTGGTGAAGGGGCAGAGTCAAATCTAGTGTTCACTATTCCCCAAAAGAGGACCACTAACTCCTAGACAAACAATGAAACCGAGTCTGTAATACTTCAAGGGTCGTATTCTTGATTTATTTACATATTGGAAGTGGATGGGGCCCAGCTTCTTAAACCAGAATATGGGTAATGCACAACAGTGATCCCCAGTCCCTTCAGAATATACGACATTGTGGATGGCCCGTCCCGGATTTGAATTCCAGCAGACATATTGAGTAGCTATTGTCCTAGATGATAAACCCTGGGAATAGATATCTGTCGGGGGATTCTAAACCATAGAGGATAAGTGATACTTGATAAGAGCAGTATTCAATTGAGTTACACAGGATACATTGTGCTTGTTAAACAATTTCATAAATTGTATACACAAATTTCAGATATTGAACATTGTCATTTTATGATTTGATGATAAACAGACATCATGTGGGGTATTGATTGACAGCCACATGACAAGAATGGCATTTATATATAAATGAGAGTTTGGTGACTGATCATTTCTTCTGAATAAGGGGGACTCTTTCAAATAGTGTCTATATTTCAGAGAGGGTGCTCCAGAAGAAAATAGAGTGTGAATCTACGGTCTAAACATTATTCTCTGTAGATAAGGTGTCTTTCCTCAGAAGAATTTGAATTTAGAGTATTTCATCACCGACGGGAAAAATCTTTCTCCGGAGGGAAATCTCTGTCAAAATTTCGAGTTCTTTTAGAAAGAGTGGAACCATTCTGGTTACTTCTATGCTTTCTGTCCTTAGCTTGTGGAGCATTGACAGATAGACAGAAAATTAAGTTGCTACTATTTCTTCGGTCGGATACCAGTGGTGTTATCTGAACTGTTTACCTGGGGTCAACAGAAATTAGTTAGTGATTGCTTGTTTAATATTGTGCATGCTTTGCTATATATTTGCAGATTCAGGGAGTGACAGGCTTACACGGATCAGATCAAACCGCACTAATTTTTTTTTTGCTAAGCAATAAAAACTTTAAACAATAAGCATGGCCGAAGCTGCTAAATTCCGGGCCCAGATAATTGACATAGGTAAACAATGCGGTTTAGACGACCGTGAGCTGGCTAAATATGTCTCTGATGAATTCGACAGGAGAGAAAGACTCCAAGCCGATATAGCGCTCAAAGAGAAACAAACTCAGGCTGAATTAGCTGAGAAGGAAAGAAAACTCCAGGCTGAATTAGCTGAAAAGAAGAAAGAACGCCTACAAGCATATGAGTTGGAACAAAAGAAACAAGAAGATGAAATCAGGGATAGGGAAAGAGACCGTCAACACCAGCTGGAGTTGAAGAGAATGGAGAATGACTTGGAGATCCGGAGACTAGAGGGAGGGATTTCCCCCACCCCCTCAAACTCATTAGGTTTTCCAGTGGCAGAACAACATTCTAACGTCTCCTACCTTAATTCCGGAGCGATGCCATTTCCTCTAGAACCACTCAATGAACAGACAGACAGCATCGAGGCTTTTTTGTCTCGCTATGAATTGATGTGTATCAGCTGTGGTCTTGATGAGGAAAGATGGGCAACAAAATTACCGCAAGCTTTAAGATCAACCGCATACGACGTGTTCTCTCAACTCACCTGTGAGGAACAGCAGGACTACGCGACACTCAAGAAGGCAATCTTGAGCCGATTTGAAGTGGACTGTGACTCCTACAAAGTTCGATTCAAAGCCGCAAGGAAAGAACCGTGCAAAAGCTATGCTCAACTGGTTGAAAGACTGAAATCTTATATCCAACGATGGGCAAGCCTAGGAAGGTTTGATGAAAGTTTCGAGGTACTACGCGAGATGATCATCATAGATCAACTAAAGGCAAGATGTCGAATGAGATGAAAGCATTTTTAACACAACACGGGACGGACCGACTAGAAAACATCATCATCCTGGCAGAGAGATTTGAAAAATCTCAGAAGGAAATTGGAGGCAAGGGACGTCCGACCAACATTCCCCCTCAGGATAAAACTTCAAAGCCAAAGGAAGGTAATGGCAACTTAGCCACCAAGAAAAATGGGAAATCCAAAAACCTCACTCAAAACACAGTCCAAACAGCGCCGAAAGAGGAAAAACCATTCTGCACGTTTTGTAAAGTCAGAGGTCACACATTGAAGAATTGTAGGAAGAAGCCACCTCCACACACAGCTGCTTGTTTGGCCAGCCGAAGAGAGAAAGGGGTGAATACTGATGAAACGTCCAATCAGACACCTCATAAAGACACACCATCTCATCTTCCGGTCGTAGAATCCATATTGCTGAATGGATTCAAAACGACCTGTCTCTACGATACCGGGCTATCGTATGACTGCTTTGTTTCATCATCCTTAGTTCACCCGGAACAGGTGACAGAGGAGATCGTCGAATTACAGGGACCCCTAAAGAGTTCTACAACTATGTCTCTTCCGGTGGCAAAGGTGAGCATACCATCTCGTTATGTCACTGGGACAATCAAGGCTGCAGTCTTAGAAGATACTACATATCCCGTAATTCTTGGCCGTAGATTTGTCTTTTTGGGAGAACCTGTTCAACCTGTGGCGATGTCGACAATGACAACTCGATCCCAGACGAAAAAGACCCCAGAAACAACTACGCCAATCCCTCGAACGGAGGAACTGAAGAGGGCACAAGAGGCTGACAGCACCTTGGATCCCTGCTTCAGGAAACTGCCGAAATCACATTTACCTCCACGTAAAGGTGATCTGTTTATGAAGTCAGCACTTCTCTACAGACGAGCAGGTAGAGCTGGACAAGAGTTCAACCAACTTGTTGTACCAACTCAACATAGGGCCCAGATCCTAGAAATGGGCCATAGTCTACCATTTAGTGGGCATATGGGTATCAACGCTACTACACAGCGGATTGCGACTCACTACTTTTGGCCAGGGATGAACTCAGACATACAACGGTTTGTAAAATCATGCCCACAGTGTCAGAAAGTATCACCAAAACACCGGACACCACCGGCAATGTTGGGTGATTTGCCTATTACTGGAATACCATTCGAGAAGGTAGCTGTAGACATTATCGGACCCCTCTCCGCAACGAAGAGGCGAAATCGATTCATATTAACGCTTGTGGCCACAACGACCATGTGGGCCGAAGCGGTTCCTATGCCCAGCTGTGACTCCAAACACGTCGCTGAAACATTATTAGGAATATTCACACGTCTAGGATTCCCACAAAGAATCTTGACGGACAACGGTTCACAGTTTCGTAGTAAACTAATGGAAGAGACATTCAGACTTTTTCATTCGCGCCATATCTTTAGTTTACTATATTACCATCAGTCAAACGGACTTGTGGAGCGGTGGAACGGGACATTGATCAGTATCCTGCGCAAAATTGCCCAGGAGAAGACAGAGGATTGGGACTTGTATTTACCCGCAGCTCTATTCGCTTACAGGGAAGTACCCCATCACTCAACAGGTTTTGCTCCAGCCACATTGTTGTTTGGACGACCGATCAAAGGACCACTCGAGGCGTTACTCCGAACCTGGACCGATGATCATACAGACGATACAGTCGTGACTGCATCTACGTATGTTGCCGAGTTGAAGAATCGTTTACAACACAGTTGGAAACAAGCGAATGTCAATCTACGTCAAGCCAGGCGAAGAATTGCTCGTTACTTCAACCGCAAGGCAAAAGAT
This sequence comes from Cepaea nemoralis, assembly GCA_014155875.1. NCBI lineage: Eukaryota > Metazoa > Mollusca > Gastropoda > Stylommatophora > Helicidae > Cepaea > Cepaea nemoralis. The sequence goes on along the minus strand of JACEFZ010013996.1, from coordinate 35,754 downwards.
AGAGAACTTGAGGTAGGAGAGAAGGTGATGTTGCTGCTTCCAACCAGTCAGAATAAGTTGCAAATAGGATGGAGAGGACCTTATGTAGTGACGGAGAAGATCTCTCGTACCAACTACAAGATTTCTGTCAAGGTCAAGATGAAAGTATTTCACATAAACCTTTTGAAGAAATATAATGAAAGACCCTCAACCACCGAACCTGCACATCTGATGGCCATGAGTTTGGCTACTGAAGTCGAAGAAGGATCAACAATGGGAGTCGAGTACCCACTGCAAGCCAAAGATACTTTTAAGGATGTGGAAATTAATCCCAACTTACCAAAGGATCAGCAAGAGCAGATTCGTGAACTTATTGTTATGTATGCAGACGTACTTACAGATAAGCCAGGAAGTACTGATTTGGAGGAATTTGACATGAGGTTAAATGACACAGTACCTGTGCGAGTCAAGACTTACCCAGTTCCTTATGCAAAGCAAAAGACTTTAGAGGAAGAAATATAACAACTACTCAGCGCAGGAATAACACCATCTGAATCACCTTACAGTGTCAGCGTCGTTTTATTGAGAAAGCCAAGTGGAGAACATAGATTGTGCATGGATTATCGACAGCTCAATGCTATTACTGAATTCCAAGCAGAACCTCTGCCTGATCAGGATAAACTCTTCACAGCACTCAACCGAGCTAAGTACTTTACTAGGATTGATCTCAGCAAAGGATATTATCAGATTCCTGTAAACCCGGAAGTTAGACCATGGTTAGCTTTCAGCACGCCTGGAGGACACTATGAGTTCAACGTACTTCCATTCGGATTAAGTAATGATCCTAGCGTTTTTACACGTATGATGAGAAAAGTACTGGACCCACTACATCATCCAGACATTAGTCACTTCATGGATGACATACTGATCGCAACTGAAACATTTGACAAGCATGTAGAAACACTGCATCTTTTGTTCAGGGGCCTCAGAGAAACTGGTTTGACGGCTAGGCCAAAGAAGTGTCAAATAGGATTCCAGGAATTGGACTTTCTAGGTCATAAGATATCTCATGGACTAATAACTCCACAAGAGGGAAATGTGGATAAACTCCAGAGAGCACCTCGTCCAAAAACAAAGAAGGATGTGAGATCATTTGTATCCTTATGTGTGAAACAGAAGGAAGAATATCAAGGACAGGAAGATGTAATTTCCTATACTTAGGTGCTCAAAGACAAAGAAGCGCAACACTGACTTTTAGTGGGCCAGAGAAGAAAAGGACAATAAGAAGAAGTAGAGAAAGAGCACTGTATATATTCTCCTCAGTTAACAAGAAAAGGGGTAGAATTAGACAGAAGATTCCAGGAGTTCTTAGGGCGGGGGATATACTGTTGTACACCCCAGACAGAAGATTACACTGCTGGACTGTAACAGGATCAATGATTTTACACAACAAACTACAGACTAAACAAACCGAATTAAGAACAACAAAATTAGGCTTTTATTGACAGAACTGCATGATTAGTGACAAACAGGCATCCTGACATGTCACATAACTGACATATACAGAAATGGGAACCTATGTTCCCACAGTAATCACTGCTGCCTAACATCGCTATGCACATGACTAGGTACCCATCTCCACAAACCAACAAGGACATGGCAACAACAGAGCCTCAACGTAAACAACGGTAACAACAAGTATGGACTCTCTATTGTAATCATCTCAGGACTCATGGACAGTCAGTACATACAGAAATGGGAATCTGTAATCCCACAGTTAGAGATAACTGCTGCCTAGCACTGACTACAGGGGCGGTCTCTAAATGACAGTGAGACCTCAATCATGTTCAGTTGAGTCGAAGGGCACCCTCAATACCCACACAAGACACCCGCATCACATAAGTCGACTGGGACCAGATACAGCGAAAGAGCCATAACATAACGAATAACAAAACTATAACCCTAACAGCAGAGATATAGTGGCATAAACAGGTATACGAATGGGTATACGAAAGGGGATGTGAGTGGCCTACGACATTAACCAGAGCTGGGGCTCAAGTTTGCTCTACAACCACAACCATGGCCAGGGGTCACTACCTGCAATGCATGACAAGGTACAACATCTAATTAATAATCATCAAAGAATCATTATTTGCATCAACACATGGACTTCACAGGACAACCACTACAGCAATGGTGTATGCAAACAGTGTCCTTGTGGCACAAACATAGACATGGACTGTGTAAGTTCACACCAACCACATGATACTTCAACTGGACAACAATGATATGGATAGGTTATAGGATATACTCCACATAAAATATAAACAGAGCACACACGCTCTACAGCATCCTTCGGAGTGATTGGGCCCACAATTAATGCAACAGCCACCACCACATCATGGGACAATCTTAATGTGAGGGCGGATCATCCCTCGTCACAATGCTCGCAGCCTTTCCTGGCTTCTCATCTAACTCAGTATTTACTTCTTGAATACTCTCAGTTCAGGGAGGTCATTACCTACAGATCTCTGACACAACACAACTTCTCATCCCCAACACCACAGGCTGAGAATACCACTCATAAATGCCAATGTTACACAGTAACACTCATCAACTAGTCAAAAATAACACCGAACACAACTCAGCTACACCGGTGTACAACGACTCTAACAGGACAACACCATTTGAACATGTACATACAGGACATAAATACAGTTCAATGCACCAACAGCAATCAAGCAGACATAGGATATGCAATTCAACATGACATCACCAGGACACACACCTTTGTACTGATGACAACTAGACAACAATATACCAGAAGCACAGTTCTACACATAACACCAGCAACAATCAGGACACAGGTTATAACATAAGTCACCGCCAACAACTCAGACATATAACACCACATAAAACCATCACAATATTACTCCCCACTATGACCAAGCTCACACAATAATACCCCAGATTCATTATGAGTGCTCTACTCAGCACCTCTTGCTCTGGCTGGTCAGAAGACTATCCTTGCCTAGTTCACATGTGTCCAACCTGAGCAACACAGATCATTATCCCCATGAACACTATTATAATCATAGCTACATTTATCTAGAAGGACATAACAGTAATTGTCATCAAGCACCATATATCTATTACTTTCACCGTGCCACTCTACACCTTCGTACGCCAGCAATCACTATAGTTTTGGTGTTCTTGAGTCATGATAAGTCATCTGACTTCAAACACAATATAACATAATGGAGGTGTCTCTCATCCCCTGGCACCCTTTACTTTCCATTACATGTGAGACATCTCAATACCTCAGTACATTATAATATAAAGACACCGGCCTTCCCCTTTGTTGTGGGAAGTTAAATCATAAACACATCCGTACCATGTTTCCAGTTCAACTTCATGTTCCTCATTCTAGACCAGACTGGTATAACCACCCAATGATGTACTTGCCTCCCTCTTACTGACTGTACAGTCCATCTGGAACAGCCCTGGTTACCCCAGGCCATTCAATCTACTGTTATCTTCAACCTCACCATGCTACTATAATAATGGCATTATATTATATATATCCTGCACACCTAATCTGGCCACCTTCATACAGGAATACCACCCAAATAGAATTAATCATAACCTAATATTTTATGCAACAGTGCTCCATATTTTCCTCTAAATAACCCCAACCATTATTTCATTATTTCCTCATATTTTATGCTAGTGCTCTGTATTTTCCTCTTGTCAGAACACACTTTACAGGACAATACCTACATCCCCCTCTACTCTGGACTATGATACTACATATTTTTAATACTGTATTAAATCGTGGCTATATCAAATTCCCTAGAACTACACAACACAGTATCGTATCGATACTTGATTACTTCCAATTCGTACTGCGCTGTCTGCTATATTAAATCTAAAAACCTACAATATACACACCATCGTATGAGAACATCCTTTCTGGATCTTCACCGAATACCCCTGGTACTAGTTTTCTTACTACATCCCTGCCAATCTGCAGAGTAGCACTTTTACAGTCACTAATTGAGGCAAACCCATGTTGTTGTCATTCTGCCGGTCATCGCCATTTTACATGTGAAAATAACTACTAATTTTAGTCACTCAGGAACAGAAGAGCTCCTCAGACTATGTAAAACTATAAACCGAACTACACCAAATTCTACCTCAACCCTGTGGATGTTATAAGTTTGGAGCTCCCAGTTGGGGACTAGAGGCACCACTATCCTATCTTTAATTAAGCTACCTAAATATATTTAACTCACCAAGAGTCCAGTGACTGGGGAGGGCTGGTTAAAGCCTCCCTATTTGATGGTATCTACATCTCTACAGCGATCTACCTAATCGCTCCTGCAGCCATAGTTGTTCTAGTTGAAGAGACCCGGAAACTGACACGCACCTCTATTTATCCCTGTTTCCAGGGCGGCTTCCCATCATACCCCAGGGCACGTCAAGGGATGCTGGTATTGGTAGCATCATCAACATCATGTGTCGCAGTCAGGCTATCACACATCGCACCCCCAATTTTTCGACGGTCCCTCGTCGAATAAGAAAACTGTAGACCTTAGGGTTTAGACCAAACACTAGGACTATTTAAGTAAACAATCAGTTAAGTGGGTTTCATCATGGGACTTAAACCTCTCAGTGTAGATCTGTTACCAGTTATATTTTCTGAACCTGCCTTAAAAACATACATCAGTGACAATTTACAAAAGTCAGTCCCTGACAAAAGATAATACCATATCTTCTGAGTGGCCATGAGGAATATGCAGTCTGCATACTAAATAAACCACCAACCCTGACATCAACATCAACACTTAGTTCCATGGATGCAATACATAGGGGCACCAAAAAAAAATTTCAGAAAGGCATCCCCTTAAATTTACATACCCTACTTGTAACCAAAAAAAAAAAAAAAAAAACGACCGGAATCACATGCATGCTATCCACTAGATCACCTGCAAACCAAGATGCAGACATCCTTGCCACTGAAAAACAATATAATTCCCATGACTATGCAGGCAAACCCAGTTTTTGTTTTCCCGGTCTGATTCTGGTAGCCCCGCTTCTGCCAGCCGCATCCACCAGTTTCATGGGATGAGTCAGTAATTTCTCAGTTGTCACCATGGTACCCAAATGAAGCGGGGTAGGAAAATACCTGTACATGGGAAAAAACAAAGCAAAACAAAACATGCTGGAAGACATAGTGTCTTGTGCTCACTTTCTGTGAGTGGGGATTCCTAATTTGAATTACTATTGAATGACACAAAATAATTAACTAGTAATTAATTATTTGTCCCTGTCGTGGAAATATATAACGAATGTTTCTGTCTGATGATGCTCACTGGATATCGTTTCCTCCCACTTAACAACGTCTATTATGTTTAAATTTTCAATGCACAGGAGAAATATAGGACATCACTGTTCATTCGCCGCTCAACACTTAATGTCCACTTATATCATGAACCTCGATGAACACGCTGGTATTATTAACTCCTCTGCTTCCGCCTATAAGGAAAGGATTTTCTTATCACCACAGGTAACATTGTCATCTGTCACTTCAAATAAGCATGGTGGGCTGATGTACAATGGGAAACATCCTCCTCGATGATCTCAGGTGATGATGCCACCATTGGGGATTGAATATGGATGTCCAGCGCTCTGCTGCTGGTGGGACACACTGGCGGGATGGATTTCTGGTGTCCCTTCTTCCAGACAAACAAGGGAAAGGTACTTCTATGGATAGCCCCAGATGTTGGCACTGCTGAAATCAGTCGCATGAACAGTCCACAACTGTTCTCCCAAAAGAATCAACAGAATTTTTCTCTTGGACAAGCACAGCCCCAGCCTCTATTGAATATGGGAGCGTTCTGCTCTCATGGAATCGTCAACTACCTCTGTAGATTTCTGAGTAAAGCTTGATGGTTTCAGTAGGAATATATATGCATATTCCAAAAGACTTTATAGCTAAAGTTTGGTGACCTTCGTTGGAGTTTTCTCACTCTTAATTTATACCAGCGGACTCAGACTGAGCGCCGGCTGGGTGGGAAACTTCGGTTCCCTGAAGGAATACGGTCACCTTTAATTTCGACGACTTGAGATGTGGTGTAGGTCTGGAGGCTCTTCTCTTAATGCTGTGCTTCTTAGAGACTTGGGAACAAAACCTGAACCCAGTTAATGTCTTTGGCCAGGGACCTCTCACACCCCCAAGAAGGGAGAAAAAAAAACACGGAACTACCACCTAAAAGAATCATTGAAGACTGGAACAGACACCAACAGGATAATCTAAAGGCCGCCAAACAATCCTGGCAGGCTCGCCACTTGAAACAGAAGTAAGAATATCAAGGACAGGAAGATGTAATTTCCTATACTTAGGTGCTCAAAGACAAAGAAGCGCAACACTGACTTTTAGTGGGCCAGAGAAGAAAAGGCAATAAGAAGAAATAGAGAAAGAGCACTGTATATATTCTCCTCAGTTAACAAGAAAAGGGGTAGAATTAGACAGAAGATTCCAGGAGTTCTTAGGGCGGGGGATATACTGTTGTACACCCCAGACAGAAGATTACACTGCTGGACTGCAACAGGATCAATGAGTTTACACAACAAACTACAGACTAAACAAAACAAATTAAGAACAACAAAATTAGGCTTTTATTGACAGAACTGCATGATTTAGTGACAAACAGGCATTCTGACATGTCACATAACTGACATATACAGAAATGGGAACCTATGTTCCCACAGTAGATATCACTGCTGCCTAACATCGCTATGGATATGACCGAATACCCATCCCCACAAACCAGCAAGGACATGACAACAAAGGGGCCTCAATGTAAACAACAACAATGGTAACATCAGGTATGGACTCTCTATTGTAATCATCTAAGGACTCATGGACAGTCAGTACATACAGAAATGGGAATCTGAAATCCCACAGTTAGAGACAACTGCTGCCTAGCTCTGACTACCGGGGCGGTCTCTAAATGACAGTGAGACCTCAATCATGTTCAGTTGAGTCGAAGGGCACCCTCAATACCCACACAAGACACCCGCATCACATAGGCCGACTGGGACCAGATACAGCAAAGAGCCATAACATAACAAATAACAGAACTATAACCCTAACAGCAGAGATATAGTGACATAAACAGGTATACGAATGGGTATACGAAAGGGGATGTGAGTGGCCTACGACATTAACCAGAGCTGGGGCTCAAGTTTGCTCTACAACCACAACCATGGCCAGGGGTCACTACCAGCAATGCATGACGAGGTACAACATCTAATTAATAATCATCAAAGAATCATTATTTGCATCAACACATGGACTTGACAGGACAACCACTACAGCAATGGTGTATGCAAACAGTGTCCTTGTGACACAAACATAGACATGGACTGTGTAAGTGCACACCAACCACATGATACTTCAACTGGACAACAATAATATGGATAGGTTATAGGATATACTCCACATAAAATATAAACAGAGCACACACGCTCTACAGCATCCTTCGGAGTGATTGGGCCCACAATTAATGCAACAGCCACCACCACATCATGGGACAATCTTAATGTGAGGGCGGATCATCCCTCGTCACAATGCTCGCAGCCTTTCCTGGCTTCTCATCTAACTCAGTATTTACTTCTTGAATACTCTCAGTTCAGGGAGGTCATTACCTACAGATCTCTGACACAACACAACTTCTCATCCCCAACACCACAGGCTGAGAATACCACTCATAAATGCCAATGTTACACAGTAACACTCATCAACTAGTCAAAAATAACACCGAACACAACTCAGCTACACCGGTGTACAACGACTCTAACAGGACAACACCATTTGAACATGTACATACAGGACATAAATACAGTTCAATGCACCAACAGCAATCAAGCAGACATAGGATATGCAATTCAACATGACATCACCAGGACACACACCTTTGTACTGATGACAACTAGACAACATCAATATACCAGAAGTACAGTTCTACACATGACACCAGCAACAATCAGGACACAGGCTATAACATAACATAGTCAATATGACCTCACCAGGCACACACACCTTTGTAGTGCAAGACAGCTAGACAACATCATAGACAAGTGCATTTCTACCTGACATAGGAACAATAGGACCAGCTATAACATAAGCCACATACAACAACTCAGACTTATGCCAACATTGCTAAATAAAACCATCACAATAGTATTCCCCACTATGATCAACTCAGCCATAATACCCCAGATTCATCATGAGCTCTATTCAGCACCTCTTGCTCTTGCTGGTCAGGAGACGATTATTGCCTAGTTCACATGTGTCAACCTAAGCAACACAGATCATTACCCATGAACCATATTATAATTCATAAACCACCCTATTATATGTTGTAGTGTCAACCTGGCACCTCCACACTGCACAGTCATGGAAATAATTATTATCATAGCATAGCGAAGGGGAACATAACAGTAATTGTAATCAAGGCACCTATATCTATTACTTTCACCTTGCCACTCTACTACCCTTCGTACGCCAGACAATCACTATAGTTGTGGGCATTACTTGAGTCATGATAAGTCCATCTGACTTCAAACATCAATAATAACATAATGGAGGCGTCTCTCATCCCCTGGCACCCGTTAACTTTCCATGCCACATGAGACATCTCACTACCTCAAGTATATTATAATATAAATACACAGGTCCTTACCCTTTGTTGTGGGACGTTAAATCATAAACACATCCGTACCATGTTTCCAGTTCAACTTCATGTTCCTCATTGTAGACCATGACTGGTATAACCACCCAATGATGTACTTTGCCTCCCTCTTACTGACTACAGTCCACCTGGAACAGCCCTGGTTACCCCAGGCCATTCAATCTACTGTTATCTTCAACCTCACCATGCTACTATAATAATGGCATTATATTATATATATATATCCTGCACACCTAATCTGGCCACCTTCATACAGGAATACCACCCAAATAGAATTAATCATAACCTCATATTTTATGCAACAGTGCTCCATATTTTCCTCTAAACAGCCCCAACCATTATTTCATTATTTCCTCATATTTTATGCTAGTGCTCTGTATTTTCCTCTTGTCAGAACACAGACTTTACAGGACAATACCTACATCCTCCTCTACTCTGGACTATGATACTACATATTTTTAATAATGTATTGAATCGTGGCTATATCAAATTCCCTAGAACTACACAACACAGTATCGTATCGATACTTGATTACTTCCAACGAAGTGTCTATTCGTAGAGCCCTACGAATCGACAAAGTGTCTATTCGTAGGGCCCTACGAATAAACAAAGCGTCTATTCGTAGGTTGGTCACGTGATTATTCCATGTCCCGGAAACCCCATTCATTGGCGCTAATTTCCTTTCCTGCTACCTGCAAACGATACTGAGCGAACCCCATTCATTGGCGCTAATTTCCTTTCCTGCTATCTGCAAACGATACTGAGCGTACTTCCGAAAATGGCGTTAGAGACAGGAGCCTTCTTTTCAAGTTACCAGGAGTTTCAGGTTATTCTTAAAAAGCACGAAGACTAGTGTGGTGTGCTGTTTATCAAAGCTAGCTCAAGGAAGGTAATATTACTGATTACGTTATATTTATACATTGGTTGTTTTATGCCTACATGCCGACTCTGGTGATCGAGTAAAATGGCCAAAAAAGCCAAGCCATGAAATTCCTACTTCCAATTCGTACTGCGCTGTCTGCTATATTAAATCTAAAAACCTACAAATATACACACCATCGTATGAGAACATCCTTTCTGGATCTTCACCGAATACCCCTGATACTAGTTTTCTTACTACATCCCTGCCAATCTGCAGAGTAGCACTTTTACAGTCACTAATTGAAGCAAACCCATGTTGTTGTCATTCTGCCGGTCATCGCCATTTTACATGTGAAAATAACTACTAATTTTAGTCACTCAGGAACAGAAGAGCTCCTCAGACTAGGTAAAACTATAAACCGAACTACACCAAATTCTACCTCAACCCTGTGGATATTATAAGTTTGGAGCTCCCAGCTGGGGGCTAGCAAAGGCACCACTATCCTATCTTTAATTAAGCTATCTAAATAAATTTAACTCACCAAGAGTGGGCTTACAAATTGCCAGTCGTTTTCATGGATTTCCTCGGTCCTTGTGTGTGGACCACACAAGCCAGTCTTGGTTAAATCTAGAGGCATTTGTGACTCCCTGCTCTGGTCCAGTGACTGGGGAGGGCTGGTTAAAGCCTCCCTATTTTATAATCTACATAAAAACAGCGATCTACATAATCGCTCCTTCAGCCACGGTTGTCTGGTTTTGAGAGACCGGGAAACTGACACGCGCCTCTATTTATCCTTGCTTCCAGAGCGGCTTCCCATGGCACTGCAAGGGATGCTGGTATTGGTAACATTGTCATCATCATGTGTCGCGTCAGGCTATCACATGTGGATTATATCAAAGATACATCAAAGACTTCAATACTCTGTCAGCACCTTTAACGGGTCTTACCAAAAAGGGGAACCCAGAGAAAGTCAATTGGTCTGCTGAATGTGAGACAGCTTTCACAACACTCAAACAATCCTTAACCAATCATCCGGTTTTACATCTACCTGACCTCGACCAACCGTTCGTACTGCGTACCGACGCCAGTAACGTAGGAATTGGGGCAACGTTGTTGCAGAGGAAGGGAGATGTACCATCAGAGCTATTCCCTGTAGCTTATGCCAGCAGGAAATTGAATGCAGCTGAGAAAAATTATAGTGTTATTGAGAGTGTCTTGCGCTCGTATGGAGTCTACAGAAGTTTCAGGCATACCTATATGGAAAACACTTCACCGTACAATGTGATCATCAACCACTCATGTTTCTCGCAGCATGAAAGAATTTGAATGCAAGACTTATGAGGTGGTCATTACTTCTACAACCATACTCGTTCCAGATTGAATATGTTCCTGGAAGGATGAATGTGGGAGCAGACTTCCTAAGTCGACACCCAGTGTCTGATGAACCATGTCAATCAGATGCGGAAGAGAATACATTGAAGTCAATCATATATGAAAAGCTTGACAACTGTAAATGCTGGAAACTTAGTTCCATACCGTAGAACAATCTGGAGTGGGCTTAGTGTGACGTAATCACCAACCATCATTTTACAGTGCGTCAACATTTACACACCAAAACAGAGAACGTCGTAGAATTGACCGCACGATTGAGAATCGAACACCAACTTGACACTCGAGATGGACAGATTTCGGTTAAAAATAGAAGGTACGGCGTCTTCAACTAGGGAGTTTATTGGAAGGAGCGGGTCACGTGATATAACTCTGACCTGCGAAAGCGTTCATTTCTTCAAAACCGCGCACTTCTTCATCTTCAGCCCTGACGGCCAGTCAGAAAGCCAATGTGACCTGTCTTTCACATGAACTAAACGGCAGTTTGATCCGAAATCCGAGGTAAGCGTGTGAATCCTCAGATCAATGTGATACCCAGATGTATGCAGCAGAGGTATCCAGTGTTTGTGCGTCAAAATAAAATGTATTCAATCAATCAATCATGTGCCATGCCGGAAAGCGTGGGCGGTCATGACTCGCCATTTCACTCGATCACCAGTGTCGTGGATCAGCTCAGTGTTCCTGTCTTGTCCATGCCATGTTGCCAAGCCATCCAGGTATTTTCCTCTCGGTCTTCCTCTTGGTCTGTTCCCTTCGATCTTGCCAGTTGTCACTAAGTTCTCCAATCCATTTCTTCTCATAGCATGTCCAAAAAATTTTGACTGTCTACGTCTAATTTCTCTAATCAGTTTACGATATTCATTTGTCTCCTGTAGTACTTGGTCATTGGTTTTTCTGTTTGTCCATGGTATTCTTTGCATTTTCCTCAGAAACTTATTATATTATAATGTATTACTTATAAAATAAATCTCTGAAGTGTAAAATTGTCGACTGCAAACTTCTAGCTTACGCCGAGCCTTTCCCCGGCAAAATTTAACAATCTCATACTTTCTCAAAACTGCAAACTCTGAAGTTCTTCACTACATCTGTTAGCTTTACTATGTGCATACTACAACAATCTATCACAGAAAACTGTACGAGGTGAGAATTCCAAACGCACTTTGATGCATTTCATCAAAACTGCTTTAAAATGCTTCTGCTAACACAAGACAGTTTGAGCACAAGAACCACCGCCTCGCTTGAAAACGTACTTAATTCTGCCTATTCGCAATCTAAGGAGCTGAGAGAGGGATTATATCTTTCCTTTCCTCTTTATGAATTGAAATAATAGGGTTTGATAGAAAATAATTGTATTTATGTGTCAGATTTTCACTCAGACAAAGCACTTATTAAATGCATTGCCTAGAAAAGGATACGCTTCACAGACGCCATTTGTGATAGACGGCCTAGTTAATCTGTCCAGACCAAATAGTAAACAAAACCTAGGTCTATTGCCAACTGTTGATCGCCAAAAGAAGGGACGTGATGTCCACTGTTAACAGAAGAAAAAGAATAGATTGATATGAAGAAGACTAGAGGGGAGGATTAGGAGAGGTACTTTATGTAGCAACCTCTTACTAATGTATTGTTGTCATGATTTTGTATGGATTACATTTTGTAACAAATAAACAACAGAAATTCTGTATGTTGAACATGAATAACAATAAAACACTTGATGAGTTAAACTCATATTAACTGATGAAGTTGGGGGGGGGGGGAGTGGTACAAGCTATGAGAACCCCAATCAACAGAAGTTAACTCAATACACTACACAACACAGCACTCCACTCGACACCACAACAACAGCAGGAAAAAGGAAATGATTTATAAGAAGAAGACAAATATTTGAATAACGAAGACACAAACAATAGATTGCACGATTTATTGCCTGGCATATTTCGCTGCATCTCGTCAGGTACATACTGCAGAACTCACACAACTTACGTGAAATTAACTAGATAAATCCTTCAAGTTGAAATATACACAATTTCGCACAGTAATGTCGATTGTCTACCACGGTAATTTTAAGCTGACTAACATGTCTTTCTGTTTACACAATTCTGGCTTGCGTTGATAGATCATAATTGCTTCTGCAAATTTTAACAAGCGAGTATTCTGTGTTCTAAACAACACGCGAAATGCAGTCTCTCTGGACACAACATGGCGACTGGCAACAATGTGCTTGCCGATTGAAGACGCCGGGAGCTTCCGGTGTGTCGGCTCCTCGTGGCTATCATCTCCTGTGTGTTGTATCTTGTTGACCCATTGAGGTATGTGTTCTAACACCCGTTTGTTAAGCTGTCTCTCCGTTCGGCCAATGTAAACGGCCTGGCATCTACATGTGAATTGGTAAATACAATTGTTTGTGGCGTACAGAGGAACAGGCTCTTTGACTGTTGGTGTAGGAATGCAAATAGTTGATTTGGAAGGTACAGATAAACATTTATATACACAATGCATAACCAAATGAGTTGATGAAGATATTTAATTGTATGTCATTTATAAAAATGCATCTTATCCTTGTCTTGGTCTTGCACTATCAGCTTGACTTGAATGCTCCAAGGAACAACACATCATCACTCCTATCTATGTCTGATTGTACACTTCTCAATTAACCCCAGGTACACTGTGAAAATGCATACAGCAGGTACCAGATGATAGCAGGTGCATCCAGTGTAATAATCTCTGACCCCACACAAATTAACACAACACCACTTCTTCTGATCTTATCCTTCCTGTTATGTTGCGTTCACACTTAATAACATGCTGTAAAATTACATTGGTAGGATTATACATGCCTATGTAACTTTTGTACAGATTGATTCTTGGTGGCAACCTGACCAGAAGAGGGAGGCAGGGAGAAAAGATGACCCACACATATGAGATGGAAGATACCTCAGGCCTTGAGCACAGCAAGGGAAGCCTTCAGGGTAGCTTCACTGGCAAGTACTGAAACGGATCCATCAGTCTATGAACCCAGGCTTAACCCAAATCTACCTCTCAGACGTGACCTTTCTCAATGCCAACAAACACAATCCCTCACAGGAAAAATGATTTATAAAAACATTTTAATTAACTCAGACCACACTATTAATTAGAACATTTCTTTGTTTAGAAGAAGATTTACAACACTTATGATCATCATATTGATTATTGTTTATTGATTGATTGTCTGTAATTGGTACTGATGTGCATTTTCCCATTTGACAATATGACATGAAGAACATATGCCAAAAAAATGAGATATGTATCAAAAGGCCAAAAGAAACAGGCCAGTCAATAAATACATGAACAGTAACTGAATCTCATATTAATTTGTCAGTTCAGCCTGTCTGTTAATTACCTGTTTATTTGTGTAAACAAGATGTCAATGTCTACCAGTATTTGTTAAATATTTATTTGGCAAACTAAATAACTCAAAATGAATTTTTTAAAAAGGGAAAAGAGGAGACTATATCTCTTGACTGTTCCAGACCCATGCTACAATTCACCTGATTCATACCGAGGAAGTCTTTTCAGACATTTCACAGAATATCAATGGGGGTTCGAGAGCTATCAGATTCCTGGTGAAGGGGCAGAGTCAAAACTAGTGTTCGCTATTCCCCAAAAGAGGACCACTAACTCCTAGACAAACAATGAAACCGAGTCTGTAATACTTCAAGGGTCTTATTCTTGATTTATTTACATATTGGAAGTGTATGGGGCCCAGCTTCTTAAACCAGAGTATGGGTCATGCACAACAGTGATCCCCAGTCTCTTCAGAATATACGACAGTTGACAGGGTCCGTTTCCTAAACTAGAGAAGGTGTCCCTGACTAAGTATAGCATTTATATTAGGGGTAAACCCATAGTGTTTCATATCCACTTGCTAAGGAAGCATCTTGAAGGAGTAGACGAGTCACCGGTGCATCTGATGGCATTCTCGGTGGTAACTGAGGTCAAAGGTGGAGATGACTCGGTAGTGAAATATCCTCTAAAACCTCAGGAGACCAGGAATGATGTCTTCCTCAACCCTGATGCGGAGACGTCTGAGTCAGAAAAGAGTAGATGAATTCCAGTGTCTCGTGCACCAAGGCGTACAGATAAGCCTGGTCAGAATAATATTGTCAAGGTCGATATGAATGTTAACACTAAGGACTCAGCTCCACAAAAGCATTATCCTGTTCGTACGCTGAACCGAGAATCCTTATGCTTCTAGAATATATTATATTCCTAGAAATCATAATTTAGGGACGGATGGCTTTAGAATACAACATCCACAGAGTAGATGTCTCTGGAACCAACACCAGGGGAGATGGGCTCTTAGAAGAAGTCTTAAGAATAAAGAAAATGGTTGAGTAGACAGTGTTTCACTTAAGAGGGTGAGACTAGTCCAGATGACCCGAAAATGTTAGAGTGAGTGCTAACAAAACTAAAGGGGAATCCCGCTGGGAGAAAGGTGTTTTTTTCCTCAAAATTTTCTTTCAATGGGGGGCATCTGTGGCGTAATAGACAGTCTCTCCCTTTAGTTTTGCTTAAATTACATTGCAGATCGTATTTTTCATTATAAATATATCTAGAAAAACTATCTTTTCCCTATTTTCCCATGTTTGTAGATATCTATAGATATGCCTGTATTATTGGCGAGAATTTAATCTCCTGTAAACCTAGTGAATATTCTAGGTTTTTTAAACTATATATTATACAGTATATTATAGAACTATTAGTTGTGCATGCCTTCTGCCCCAGCGCAAGTTTGGCTGAATAACATTTTCAGTTTTAGCCTGCGACCCTGGTAGCAACCCGAGAATCTGCCTGGCCAGTTGCCGTCAGCCGGCAGATCGTCCATTTGGTTGAGTGACACGAAGCGGCGAGGACACAGGAGCCGATACTAGCTTTAACTTGCAATAAAAGAATCCAGGCTCTAGTTAGCCTATATGTGGGAAAAACAAATTGAGAACCCAATTGATACCCATGAGAACCCAATTGATACCCAAAATTGGGGCGCAGAGGTGTTTCCAAGGCACCAGGGCCGGGTTATATACTGGCCAAGACCTATTGACGCGTCCTCGTCGAGCGTCCTGGGCAACAGGTCCCTTCGGGGTCCTGGCTAAAGTCAGTAGGATCGCTGATTCCTCCGAAGTCGGAGAATGTCTGCCTGTACGGCGAGGAACCACCAGTCTGCACACCAATAAGCCAGACAGGGGACAACGGATACTCACGCAAACCTCAGGTCCTCTATGACATCACACTGATGTTGGACAACAGGATGCCTTCATCCGACATACAGGACTTCACGTTGGAGCTCAAGCCAACGAACGCAAGCAAGCAAGCAAGCATACCCAAAATTAATATTTATACTGCTAGTGGCGCTGTTCCCCCGTGGAGAGGTTTAATCACCACAATTTGGAAGGTACGTTTCTTTAATTAATTAGTACAATTTTACATGTATATCAATCAATCAATCAATCAATATATATTTACCAGTATTTGTAGTGTAGATTCAGGGTGAACTAAGCGATAACTAATGTTAGAGAACAGGGATCGTAAACTACAGCCGGATTAAACATATAAAATAATGGTAGACGCTGATTATACTAAGACCAAAATAGAGGAATGAAGAATGAAGGGAACGGCGACACAAAATGGCGAAATATAGCTGGCGGGTACTGGACTATCGAAGAATGGTCAGACAATGAAGCTTGATATTTAACTAGGGATGAATATAATATATACTAGAATAATATATCGCCAGTGAAGAATATAATTATAGAATGAGAGGGGTAATTCGGAAGAATAAACGGTGATAGGAAATACTGATATTTAATGGTGAAATAATAATTCTTTCACATAGTCTACTGGAGACCACGCTTGTCAGAGGTCACCCCATGATAGCGTGAGCCAGTCCTTCCATTCACATCAGTATTCTTGCTTCAACCCGTCAGTCCTTCACTGCCTACCCTCTGCATCTATGTTAATACTTCAACCTCCTGTAGGATTGAATTTGTGTGTGTCGGGAGTGAATCAGAATTATAATTTACAATACTGCTTCATGTGCTGAGATAGAATCTGTGTGATTCATAATGTATAATTTGTGTGCTTCATAATCTATGGTGTTCCTTCGTCGATTGAATGTACTCTGTATGATTCATAATCTGTGGTGTACTTCGAATGAAGGTAATTTGTGGGCTTCATAATCTGTTCGTACTTCGTCACGTGAAGGTAATCTGTGAATTCATAATCTATGGTGATACGTTGTCGATTTACAATCGATGTTCGTGCTTCATAGTTAAATGTAATCTGTGGGATTCATACTCATTGTGTACACTTCATAGTGTTAAATGTAATTGGTGTGATTTATAATATATGTGAATGCATCATAGTAAGAATGTTGTAGAGTGTGATCAGACTTAGAAATATACATGGATGTATCAGAGTCTGATGAGATTGATAATATGTGGCTAAGGAAAATAGTAGTTGTCCACGTTAGCCATTTGTCCTTTGTGTTGTCATAGCCTTGTGATGTGTCTGTGACAGAGGTGATAGTTCTGTGATGCTAGTCATGTCTGAATATGAGACTGAGAGCGAGAGGTCCAACAAATGTATCCTGGGTGTAGGACAAGCGTTCACCGGTTCTATATTTTTGATTAACTTCCAGAAGTTCTGCACCTTCATAGGTGGTATCATTGAGCCATCAACCAGCAGCAACGAATACGTACCTGGCTTGAACACCCTGTCTGTGCCTACTGTCTAGAATACTAGTATGGTTGTTCGCTTTACCTATCTGTGGCTGAACACTGTCTGAAGACTTGGTCATTCCTGGGACTGTTCCGAATCATATATCCTAGTTCGAGCCATTTCGGCCTCTTCTTCGACAGTGATTAGTCTTTCAGAATTCTGATAGTTTATTGGTTGCTATCTCTGATCCTTGTCTATCAAAATAGTCAACATTACGCGACATTGATATAATGATAAATGACGTGAAAATAAGAATTTACAATCTGTATAGCCCAGCAGATAAGAATCTTATACTCTCAAACATGAAAATAAGTGACATAAACTGCATTATTGTCGGAGACTTTAATTGCCGTTCAGAAAGATGGGGATACCCAGATACTGACAAAAGAGGAGATGAAGTGGAGGACTGGGAAATAGACTCAAATCTCCATCTACTCAACAAAGCGAATGACACACCGAGCTTCTACTCCCGAAGATGGTTTACCACTTCTACTCCAGACTTAGCTTTCTGCACAGGAGACATCCTCCACAAAATCGATCGCCATGTGCTTGACCAGTTAGCAGGTAGTGACTACAAACCAATCAAGCTTGTAATGGATATAGAGTATGTTCCACAGAATCAAAAGCCTTTGCCCCGCTGGAATTACAAACGAGCAGATTGGGACAGATTTGCCATACTAACAGACAAATATTGTGAAAACATAAATACACGATATGGCAACATGAAGCAAATGGTGGAAAGTCTAAACAGAGCAATAATACAGGCGGCCACTGAGTCTATTCCAAGAGGAGCGAGGAAAAATTACAAACCATACTGGACTGAAGAACTACAAATTTTGGAGGACAAAGTTGAAGATGCCACGAAGACAGCAGAGAGAGAGCAAACAACTGAAGCGAACATCTCTCTCAAAGCCATCTCAGCAAAATATAAAAGAACAGTAAATCAAACAACAAGAGACTGTTGGAGGGAAAAAAACAGAAAACCTGAATTTTGATAAGGATGGAAACAAACTATGGAAACTAGTGAAAGCCATGAACAATGAAGGACATAGAAACAAACAAATAACAATTAAACAAGGAAATGCCTTGCTTACAGGAAAAAAGGCTGCAAATGCACTAATGGAACACTATGCCAGTGCAAACCACATTGATATTACAACCAAACAGGGGAAAGCAATCAAAGACAAACAGATACATCATAGTAATACAGAGACAGCAGCAGAATATATGATGGCAAATCTAACAATGGAAGAAATGGAACAGGCAATGAATACCCTAAAAAAGAAGAAATCACCAGGAAAGGATGGAATCACAAATGAAATGCTAATAGGACTAGGCACTAAGGCAAAAAGAAACTACTAGCAGTCCTAAATTACAGCTGGAAGAGAGGAATAGTCCCACAGGCATGGAAGGAAGCTATACTAATACCAGTCCCAAAGAAAGGAAAAGACCTGGAAGAACCAAATGGATATCGACCTATCAGTCTACTTAGCTGTGTAGGAAAATTAATGGAACGCATTATCAATGGCAGGCTAACATGGCATCTGGAAGAAAACAAACTCTTAACACCACACCAAGCAGGATTCAGAAAGTACAGATCCACTGAAGATCAAATAACCTATATAGCTCAGGAAATAGAGGATGCCTTCCAAGAGAAAAAAACACACACTAGCGGTTTGGATAGATTTAGAAAAAGCATTTGATAAAGTATGGAAGGAAGGACTGAAAGTAAAACTGCAAAAAATGCATGTTTGTGGGAAAATGTATAAATGGATCAGCCACTACCTTGAGAACAGAACTGCCAGGACAAAAGTACAAGGACAAACCAGCAAAATGATGCTGTTGGAGCAAGGTGTCCCCCAAGGAGGAGTTCTTTCACCAACATTATTCCTAGCATATATAAATGACATCACAGAAAATTTTCCAGCCAGAGTACACACATCCTCCTTTGCAGATGACCTAGCCATATGGACATCTGAAGAATATATTAGTACAGCTAACAGCAGAATACAGCAAGCCTTATTAGCTCTAGAGGACTAGTCAAAATCATGGCTAGTGAAGATAAGTGAGGAGAAAACAACATGCACAGTGTTCTCCCTCTCAAATAAAACTCAGCAACCTAAGCTGGTATTGAATGGAAAAATATTGCGCCACGAAGAAAATCCAAACTATCTAGGAGTCACCTTTGATCGTCGCCTGACATGGAAGACACAGGTTGAGAAAAATCGAACAAGAGCAAGGCAAAGAATGGCAATCATGAAAAAGCTTGCTGGTACAACGTGGGGAGCAGATGAGAAAGTTCTCAAGAAGTTATATACTGGACGGGTGAGGCCAGTACTGGAATATGGCATTGCAGCTTGGGCAACAGCAGCTAAGTCAAACTTTAACAAAATAAGTAGAGTCCAAAATCAAGGAATGCGAATCATAACTGGAAGCCTGAAGACAACGCCTATTAATGAACTAGAAAAGATCACTTGTTTACAACCAATGGAGGATAGAAGAGATAGCAGAGCCCAGCAACAAGCAGAAAAATTTAGAAGATTGACAGACCACCCTATGTATAACAGGTTTAATGGTTTTGGAAAGGGAAGACTGAAGCGTGGCAACTTTGTAGAAACTGCAAAACGAAAGATTAGGGCAGATCCATACTTAACATATCAACAGTCAAACCCATTTACAATGCACACAATTTTCCAGCTTGGAGACAACAGCAACTGCCTGAGATGATAGAAAACATTCCTGGTATTGAAAAAAAAGAACACTCAGAATGAAACCGAAAGAAGAAAAATAACCCTAAACTACATAAAAGAACATTACCCAAGCAACAATTGGACCCATGCATATACAGATGGATCAGCCAAAAATTCAATAGAAAATGGAGGAGGAGGAATTCTTCTAAATTTAAAAAATGGAGTGAAAAAAAACACAGTCAGTGGCAACTGGAAAATTTTCAAGTAACTTCAAAGCAGAGGTAGAAGCTATGAAAACTGCAGCAGAAATGCTCTTGATGGAGGAAAATAAAGAGAAGCAAATAGCTATCTTCGCAGATGCAAAGTCAGCTGTCTCAATACTGAAGAGCAAAAACAGCACAGAATTAGCTGACCTAAGATCAGCACTCCATGGTCTATGCCAGAAATCCAAAAAAGTTGTAATACAGTGGATCCCATCACATTGCAGTATACCTGGAAATGAAGAGGCTGACAGACTAGCTTAGAGGGTGGACGACTACCACAGCCTGACATAGACATAACCTATAATGAGGCAAAGAGGTTTATAAAAAGCACTTATAGAACCAAATGGGAATCAGAGCATCCAGGCCACCAGAAGGATGACGCATATTACAAACTCGACCGAAGAGAACAAGTAGCAATCTTCAGACTCCGCACAGGACATAACAGGCTGAAATACCACTTGTTCAATAAACTAAAGATAGGAGATACCGATGAATGCAATTGTGGAACTGGTAAAATGACAGCTAAACATCTGCTGCAGGAGTGCCCAATATATGCAGAACAGAGAAAGATATTTTGGCCCACACCTGCTTCATTTGAGGACAAGCTCTATGGAGATATCAACAAGCTCAAGTTGACTGCAGCTTACTTTAACTACATTCAGGTTGACATTTAAAGGTGCATGAAGAAGTATTTAGACTGCCGCACTTCATACCACAGGTATGTCGGTTACAAAAGCGTCCCAGAGGCATGAAATGGAATATTGCTTGGATAGCAAATCCATTACGTGGAAAGTCTGAACCAAAAGCTCACTGTGTGGGCTTCATAAAAGGTGGAAAAAGTGTCCTAGTGGCACGAAATGGAATATTGCTTGGATAGCAAATCCATTACGTGGAAAGTCCGAATCGAAAGCTCACTGTGTGGATGTCATCTGCAGACTGCATCCTTCTGGTTTCCGGAAGAACAGCCTATGGTGAACGGAAGGCCCAATATACGGAAGTGAGGCTAAGCAGCCATGTGCAGGACGTGACGATTCCTTGGGTGAGCCCAGTACCAGAGCACTGTGTGTCGGCTCTGCAAGTATGGAAGCCTCCTTGGATGGCGGGGAATGCCCATGGTCTGCCCCTGCCTTCCCTTGAGGGCTGACCAGGATGTCTTTGGCTGTTCTATATGGACCAGCTGGGATGGGGGATAACACCACAACAGTGAGAGTCAAACGTCCTAAGAAACCCCCGGGAAGGTTAACCCGGTCAACAAATGCCCGCAGAAGTCGGATGTGTCGGCCTAACGGCGCAAGAACGCAGCTCTGCTGTAAACAGGCACAACGCAATCACGTCCGATAAAAACTCCGGATGAACGCAGAAGAAGAAGTATGTTGGCTGAGTGACTTTGACTTCCAGATGTTTGACAGTTTATTGAAGGCACCAGATGTCAGTGCGATTCTGGATAATATTTCTGGTGTTGAGTCCCCTGTAGATGTCATTTTGGTTCCTAGGTATGTGAAGCTGTTGACTTTTTCAAGAACATGGTTGCTTAATTTGGTGTCGCCTGAACTGTTGAGTTTAGAATATATTACAACTTTTTTGGATTTCTGGCATAGACCATTAACTGATCAATAGTTTTTGATTAATTTTTGATTAGTTTTTTATTTTTGTTTTTAATTTTTTTTGACTAAATAAATAACATGATAGTAATTCCTTGATTGATCACCACACTTATTAACACTTATGTTCAAGCATTCTACGAATATCCCATCCATTTACAGGACATCGCTGTCAACACCAGCATTTTACCGCTGTTGTTGATGAGTGATGTCTTGGCAAGATTACGCTCAGTAATTTGTCATTGGTTTTTGAGCGACTGGCTCACGTACCCCCGTAAGTAACCACCGCTACGCGATTCGTCCAGCGATTCGTCCAGCCGTGTCCCCCCCACGTGAATATACGGGATTACGGAGAAAGTGATTAACGCCTTCGCCAGGGAGGTCGTCTCTGCGGAAATACTAGATCTCAAAAAACAAAAAAACAACCACGATAGACAAAGAGTAAGGGGACATAAAACTGTAATATTTATACAAGGGAGATAACTACAATTTCAAAAAGGAAATTTAAATTAGCTATAATATCATCAACTAACTGACAAATCTCTTTACTATTCTTTTAGAAATAAAATAATTAATTAATAAGTTCAGAATATATAAGTTCAAGAATAATGCTTTGAGTCTTCTTAATCAAAATCTGCTTAATCTTTAAATACTTACATTTTATAACTGACATTTCTAGTTTGAAATTTATGTTTAATTGCTAATAGTGTACTTTTTAATGCTATTCACGTGTTCAATGTGCGACGTATCCCCTGCTTGCGGGGGAAACATTTTTTTTTACTGGCCTCGTAAGGCCACAAATAATTTAAAGAACATTACCCAAGCCCATCATAAACTTTGATAACATTAAGACAGAAATGAGAAGACTGAAAATTAACATGTTAGGTATATGTGAGACCAGAGGGTTTTATAACTTCCGAGGAATATAACAAACCATTCTGGTGGAGAGAAAATATATAAGGGTATAAATTATAATGGATATATAAATAGAAGAAGAACAATGTGGATTTGTAGAAGGCAAGGGTTCAGTAAATGCGAAATATTCTCAATGCCAATGAATTTCTTCGCCTCACGTTTTCATGCCCAGGACTCTTAAATGATGCACCGAAGTAGATGTGGCCGAGTACCAGGGCAAATATTTTGAAATAAATTTAAATTTCATCCTCGGGGATTTCAACGCCAAAGTAGCAACGAGAAGGTGAGTGGTGTGACTGCTGACTATGGCCTAGATCAGGGGTGGGCAAACTTTTCGTGCGGAGGGCCGCATTGACAAATGTAAAGCTATTGGCGGGCCGCATATATATATATATATACTAGCTGACCCGGCCCGGCTTCGCCCAGTCCCTGGTGGGGAGCATCTCATTTAATTCATATAAGTAGTCATATAAGTTCTCGTTCCCGTTACCGACTGTCTGTCTGTCTGTCTGTCTGTCTGTCTGTCTGTCTGTCTGTCTGACCCGGCCCGGCATTGCCCAGCTCCTGGTGTGGAGCATCTCATTTAATTCATATAAGTAGTCATATAAGTTCCCGTTCCCGTTACCGACTATCTGTCTGTCTGTCTGTCTGTCTGTCTGTCTGTCTGTCTGTCTGTCTGTCTGTCTGTCTGTCTGTCTGTCTGTCTATCTGTCTGCCTGACCCTGTCCGGCTTCGCCCAGTCCCTGGTGGGGAGCATCTCATTTAATTCACATAAGTAGTCATATAAGTTCTCATTAAATTCATACAACAAAAAAAGTAACTTAAAAGAATGTCCTTCCAGACACCATCCATTATTTTTAATGAAAACGCTTGCTAATCACCTGCATGACTACAGTAACTTCTTAAGCAAATAAAGATGAGTTACAATGTTATGCATTGTGCATTATTTTTATGAAAACTTTGAAAATGCCTTACAGTTTGTATCATTATTTATTATAACTCATATGCCGGTACATAACTATGGACACAGAGTTTATAAATCTTTGAAAACGATGCCACAATATGACTATAAGTTATACAGAAAAGTTATGCCCCTTGAAATAACTTTTACGGAGTTAGGTCCCCTGAAATATATACAATTATAATGAAAAATGAAAAATGAAATAATACTGAGTAAGCAGGCGATTTCACACTAAAAAACTATGACAGTTGACAGCTCTGGACTGAAAGGAAGGCGTGTAGAAAATTTCATCTCAATCGGATGGGCCGTTCGCGAGCGCACAAAGGACATACATAGATACATACATAGATACAGACAGACAGACAGACATACGCTCCTTATTTATATATAAGATATATATATATATATATATATATATATATATATATATATATATATATATATATATATATATATATATATCCCGTGTGTTGCCGGGGCCCATAAGGGAAGCAAAGAATAGCGACACTGCAGCCTACCACGCATGTCGTAAGAAGCGACAAAGGAGGCTTGATGGTTCCGTCGCCCTGCTACTGAGTGAGTGCGTGGCGCGACACTGTGAGCTGTGAGTTTCATGTGAAATGCTTTTGAATCTGCCCGAGGTTTTTTAGAACGTGACTGCATGTTCGGAGCGATGGCAGATGGCTATGTCCCAGAGTTGACCGGTGTTTGCCTTATGCAGGAATGCGTGGCTGCTGGGCTTCTGGTTGACTGCCACTGCCATCGACGATGAACTGTATTTCGTGGACTGTGTGGGTGAACATCTAGATTGGAAAATGACCGCCGATTCCATCAGAAATGAACTGGGTGTTTTGTGGGGGACTATTGTGTTGGCATTCTGGCGGCGGCATTATGCACAGTGTATCTGTGCGGGCTGTTGTTTGTCGAGACTCCTGTCTTTTCCACTTTTCACAGTGGGCAGTGGAGAGCGTTTTGTGTGATATTCGCTGGCACAGGAACGGAGCATAATGGGGACGACCCGTTGCTGTGAAGTTGGAACTGCGACTAACTAACTAACTAATATATATATATATATATATATATATATATATATATATATATATATATATATATATATATATATATATATATATATATATATATATATATATATATATTGTTTACAGCAACCTATCACAATAAGTAATTATTAATTATTTATAGGTTATTAAGCCAGTATAAATAACTAATTATTGCAATTTTATTTTACTTATACACTTATACATTATATTTGACAATATGGACAAAAACGTTTACTAATTTGTTAACACAATTTTACAACTTGTTATTATAACAAATGTTCTTTATTATCTATCAATGGCTTTAATTTAGACACACAGCGACTACATTGTCACTACAGGTGTCGATTTCTAATGAGATGTATGTAACTGCTTGCAATTTTTGACAATATTCTTGAAATCTGGAGCAAGTTTACTTGTTGAAATTCGCATGACAGCATGCAAGTTGCAGTCCGACAATAAATACTTATTCTTAGATTTGTTGATCATGCTTGTTCGCAAATGTATGTTGATCCAAACAATGATAAAAGTTTAGCTGCAAAGTTTTCCAAGTTGCGAAATGGTTCTTGTGATAAAGATCCATAGAAATCAAGCAAACCATCTGTCTTGAATTTCTCTTTCAGGTCATGATCTACTTGTATGTCCGCTGTGGCTGTATCGGCTTCTCCACTAAAAGGTGAACTGAGAATATTGAACTATGGCTCTAATTTCTTGAAATCTTGGAATCTCCATCCAAATTCTTCAATCAATGCATCTAATTGGGCTTTTGTATTTTTCAATCATTTCACCAGAAATGGTTTCTTGTTTTGGCACAGGGAAGTGACAAAATCTTTTTTCACTTGCTTGTCTGCAGAACAGTGAGAGTTTTGCCTGAAATGATTTTACATATATATACAATTCATGTGCAAACACACCATTGCCCTGAAGTTTGACATTCAGTTCATTTAACTTTTCCATAATTTCAATGGCAAACGTAAAGTCTAACTTCCACTCTTTATTGACAATGTTAGTATTAAAGTCACATGCAATGCCCTTCATCTCTAGGAACGTAACTATTTCTTCTCTCAGTTCCCACACTCGCCTCAACACCTTGCCGAGACTCAGCCATCGAACATTGGTGTGGTTCAGGACATCGGAATGTTCAGTTTCTAAATCGTCAAGTAATGACTTGAACTGTCTGTGATTAAGTCCTCTTGATCTGATGAGGTTGATGACACTGATAACTGGGTCAATAGCATGCTTGATATTCAAAACAGTCTTACACAGACTTTCTTGATGAATCACACAGTGAAGTGGTAATAATGTGTGGTCTGGATATTCTGCTTTAATCTTATCACTTATCAACATTACCAGACCTACATTTTTTTCCAGTCAAAGCACGAGCTCCGTCAATTGTAACACTTGCCATCTTGTTCCAAACCAACTCAGTTCTTTCAATACAGTTAGTAACAGCATTGAATATATCATGTGGTTGTGTCCTTGTGTGACTCAACGTTCAGTAACTCTTCAGTGAGTTTGAAAGAAGTGTTTATTCCACGTATAAATATCAATAATTGGGCAGTATCATGTACATCGTTACTCTCATCCAATGCAAGAGAGTACCACAACAATTGTTTACTTGCATCTTGAAGTTTATGCATCAAATTGTCACTGATCTTGTCAACACGTCTGACCACAGTTCTCCTTGATAAAGTAATGTTGTCAAATCTGTTTGTTTTTTTTGTTTTTTTTTTGTTCTGGACACATAATGTTTGCTGCATCTAGCAAACATTCCTTGATGAACTCGCCATCAGAAAATGGCTTGTTCTGTTTTACAATTCTGTGTGACAGAACAAGACTAGCTTCAGTTGCAGCATCTTGAATTGAAGACTGTTTAGTGAAAACAGTTTGCTGTTTCTTCAAATTTTTCACCAACTCAAGGCATTTCCTTTCATTCTCTTCGGTCGTTAAATTGTATCCGAAATAGGAATGTTTTATTTGATAATGTCTTTTTAAATTGTACTCCTTGAAGACAGCCACTGACTCACGACACAACAAGCAAACTGATTTGCTACCAACTTTTATAAAACAGTACTTAGTTGTCAATTCATCATTAAAAACACGGCATTCATCTTCAATCTTACGTTTGTTGTTGACACTCATCATAACGGTACATGAAATTCTGTAAAATTCAACAAAATAACTTAAAAACGAATTAAAATTTTTATTTCTAAATGCCCTCGCGGGCCGCATAAAATCACTTGGCGGGCCGCATGCGGCCCGCGGGCCGTAGTTTGCCCACCCCTGGCCTAGATGATAGGAATGAGAGAGATAATGATTAATAGGTGAAGTGAGCAGGGCAAAACCTGGTCTGGCACTGTCAAGGCCTGCATGCACTTATTTTTGGCACTGGCGAAAGGCCGTGCAAGCTTATGGGGATTATGTTGACAAATATGTTTAGAAAACATGTCGTTTATGTTTGTAAATTTCATTCATTTTGAACAAATAATTCCCCGCCCCTCCCCCCCCCCCCCTTTCTCTCTCTCTCTCTCTCTCTCTCTCTCTCTCTCTCTCTCTCTCTCTCTCTCTCTCTCTCTCTCTCTCTCTCTCTCTCTCTCTCTCTCTCAAATGCTCAGGCTTGTCCATGGGACATATTTTTCTGTCTCATCGCATACCATCCCATGGTAATTTATGTTTGTCCTATCCCATCCCAATCCATGGGACTCCCATTGTAATATTACTATGGAATACAGTTCAAATTAATTTTATGAATTTCTAGGTTTAGTGTCTACTAAATAGGAATACATGTACAAAGAGACACGTAAAACGACATAATTTATTAATTTTAATATTCAAGTGCATTTTATTACAAACAAATTTTTAAATCTAAATATGACAATCCGGTATCATTCGGACACTCATTCTGTTTCTGAATCACTCTGCTCATTCAGCACATTTTAAATTTCCTGCTGATCGGCGGTTTCTAATAATTCATTAATCCAGGTAATCTCTGAACCATTTCTAAAATTTTCATCTTACAACCAAATCTGATATACACAGAGTTTATAAGAGAGCTCATAGGACACATCATCAATCATCCAGACCAACACTCACTAGCATTATATTAAATTGCAATAAGATTACATGGACTTGCGAAAATAGACAAAACAACACCGCACTATTACAGCACACTACCGCAATTCTACAGAACATGTATGCAAGCAATACAAGGCACTGAATACTTAACACAGCAGACAACCAAGCAGATATACAAATACTCAGTGAAGCAACAAGCACCACCACTACACCTGATAATCAAAAGAGGATGCAAATATTATATTAAAGATTAGAGCTTCTGTGGCTAAGGGCTTGCGAACGCGGTTTGTGAGCCCGTATACCCGGGTTAGAAACACGGCGGTGCTGGTTTGTTCGAAAAAGGTAGTAGGGGCCGGTCGTTCAGAAAGCAATGGCAAACTACTGAACGTAACACTTACCTAGTACATCAACAGCAGATGAAAATGCTAGGTATTCACCAAATCTATATCTATAAAAAAGGATGTATGTATGTATGTATGTGGGTAGGGATGTATTTGATGCGTTCGATAACGGTCCATCCAATTTAGATGAAATTTTCTACATGTTTTCTTTTTATTTCCGTGCAGCCAACTGTCATAGTTTGTTACTGTACAATCAGCTATTTACTTACTAAAATTTAATATTTCATTTTTCATTATCATTTATATATAGCGAGGGGACTTAACTTAAGAAAAGTTATTTCAAGGGGCATAACTTTTAATAGCATTACAATATCTATATATGTAGATTGTTGCATTTTATCAAAGCTTTATAAAATGTTTGTCTACAGTTATTTACAGGCATATGTGTTATAATATATAATGATAAAATCTTTAAGGTGTTTTCAAAGTTTTCATAAAAATAATGCATCTATTTAAATAGTGAAAATTTTCTAACTCATCTTTTTATTTCTCTTCAACAGCACATTTAATTTTTTTTAAACATTCTCATATGTATTTCGCGTTAAACCCATGTTGGATGCCCATTTTAAACATTGCCTCAACGAGTTACTTTTCATGCGTTTTAATACTTATTGTTCTTTTGTTGTCAAAGAATTGCTTCATAAGAGATGTTGAATGATAGAATGTATGAGACAAAATAGAGAAGAAGGGCAGAATGTAGGACGGGCCTGCGTGCCCAATTTTTAACCCTTTGAAAATAAAGATTTTCGTTTGTTACAACAACAAAAAAAGTAATTTTTTGTGAGAGAAAGTTAGTTGCATATCCTTTGCAGTACTCTGCAGTCAACCCACCGCCCACCATTTATTGGCTGTTTGTGATATCTTGGTAAGTTTACTTAAGATAGTTCTCTTCCAATCATATTTTCTACTATCAATCTATCTATTCTTCTATTCTATCTATATTTTTAACGGGAACGGGCCGAACATAGATAGATAGACAGACAGACAGACAGACACACACACAGACAGACAGACAGTCGGGAATGGGAACGGGAGCTTATATGACTACTTATATGAATTAAATGAGATGCTCCCCACCAGGATGGGCGAAGCTCGGCATCAGCACACAAGATGCTTAAGAAAGACCGCTCTTTTCCATTCGGCCATGGTGGCACCCTGTATGAAGACAACAACAGATCTCTCATAATATTGGTTAATACTAGCGGACATAATCTGTATGAAGACAACGACAGATCTCTCATAATCTGTATGAAGACAACGACAGATCTCTCATAATCTGTATGAAGACAACGACAGATCTCTCATAATCTGTATGAAGACAACGACAGATCTCTCATAATCTGTATGAAGACAACGACAGATCTCTCGTAATCTGTATGAAGACAACGACAGATCTCTCATAATCTGTATGAAGACAACGACAGATCTCTCATAATCTGTATGAAGACAAGGACAGATCTCTCATAATGTTGGTTAATACTAGCGGACATAATCTGTATGAAGACAACGACAGATCTCTCATAATCTGTATGAAGACAACGACAGATCTCTCATAATCTGTATGAAGACAACGACAGATCTCTCATAATCTGTATGAAGACAACGACAGATCTCTCATAATCTGTATGAAGACAACGACAGATCTCTCATAATCTGTATGAAGACAACGACAGATCTCTCATAATCTGTATGAAGACAACGACAGATCTCTCATAATCTGTATGAAGGACAACGACAGATCTCTCATAATCTGTATGAAGACAACGACAGATCTCTCATAATCTGTATGAAGACAACGACAGATCTCTCATAATCTGTATGAAGACAACGACAGATCTCTCATAATCTGTATGAAGACAACGACAGATCTCTCATAATGTTGGTTAATACAAGCAAATGTCCCTTAGGTGTATTTGGCATATGGTGCCAGACCCATAATTGTAATAAACCAATGGACAATGGGTGGGTCATGTGATTAGTATCACGCCAACTGTCTTCACTTCCCAAAACATTTGTAGGCTGGGTCTACTCGGCATCCTCCCCGGTCGGTTTCGAACGCAAGACCAACTTCTAGCCATTATGCTCCCACTGCTTCCTGATTTGTGTTGCGTAATATGTTTATAGGGTTTAATGTACGTTAACAGGCGAGCGGTTCGACTTCATTGCACCTGATTTTATCCGATATGGCTCGATCTCTTTCTGCAGGGGCGACCTGCGGAAGTGTTGACTTCTTGCCTTTTCCTTGGGGACGTAAATTACAAGTACCTCAGAAGTCGGATTGGGTTCATCTGATAGCGAGGGACCCTGGTAATAGGGGGAAAAAAGTCTAGCTCACACGTAAAAAGTATGTCCAGTTTGGAGTACGATCGAGTTCATAGTGAGCAAAAGCATTGGCAGGAGAAAAGAAATAAAACTACAAAAAAGTGTTACAAAAAGGGGGAACTGAAGAATACATTACTAAATGAGCTATTGGCCAGACAATTAAAGCACTTCAGACATAAAATGAAACAAGGCCTCTTTTTACTAAACAATGTTTTGGAAAGGATCGCGGTTGGGGGCGGGGGCGCACAAGAATAGGAAATGTGTCAGAGAAAGACAAAGTTAGATGTGTATAGACTGTATAAAGAGATGTGTGTAGACAGCAACAATAGATGTGTGTAGACTGCATAAAGAGATGTGTGTAGACAGCATCAAGAGACGTGTGTAGACGGCAGTAATAGATGTGTGTAGACAGCATCAAGAGATGTGTGTAGACAACATAAACAGATGTGTGTAGACGGCAGCAATAGACGTGTGTAGACAGCAACAAAAGATGTGTGTGGACAGCAACAATAGATGTGTGTAGACAGCAGCAATAAATGTGTGTAGACAGCAGAAATACATGTGTGTAGACAGCATCAAGAGACGTGTGTAGTCAGCAACAATAGATGTGTGTAGACAGCAGCAATAAATGTGTGTAGACAGCAGAAATAAATGTGTGTAGACAGCATCAAGAGACGTGTGTAGTCAGCAACAATAGATTAGTGTAGACAGCATCAAGAGACGTGTGTAGACGGCATCAAGAGATCTGTGTGGACAGCATAAAGAGATGTGTGTAGACGGCAGCAATAGACGCGTGTAGAAAGCAGCAATAGATGTGTGTAGACAGCAGCAATAAATGTGTGTAGACAGTAGCAATACATGTGTAGACAGCATCAAGAGACGTGTGTAGACAGCATAAAGAGATGTGTGTAGACGGCAGCGATAGACGTGTGTAGACAGCAACAATAGATGTGTGTAGACAGCATCAAGAGACGTGTGTAGACTGCAACAATAGATGTGTGTAGACAGCATCAAGAGACGTGTGTAGACGGCATCAACAGACCGTGTGTAGACGGCAGCAATAGACGTGTGTAGACAGCAACAATATATGTTTGTAGGCAGCAGCAATAAATGTGTGTAGACAGTGGCAATACATGTGTGTAGACAGCAACAATAGATGTGTGTAGACAGCAGCAATAAATGTGTGTAGACAGTGGCAATACATGTGTGTAGACAGCATCAAGAGACGTATGTAGACTGCAGTAATAGATGTGTGTAGACAGCACCAAGAGACGTGTGTAGACAGCATCAATAGAGGTGTGTAGACAGCATCAACATATCTGTGTAGACAGCATCAGGAGACGTGTGTAGACAGCATCAAGAGACGAGTGTAAACAGCATCAAGAGATGTGTGTAGACAACAGCAATAGATATGTGTAGACAGCATCAAGAGGCGGGTGTAGATCAAGAGACGTGTGTAGATCAAGAGACGTGTATAGACAGCATCAAGAGATGTGTGTAGACAGCACCAAGAGACGTGTGTAAACAGCATCAAGATATGTGTGGAGACAGCAGCAACAGAAGTTTGTAGACAGCATGAAGAGACGTTTGTATACAGCATCAAGAGACGTGTGTAGACAGCATCAAGAGACGTTTGTAGACAGCATCAAGAGACGTGTGTAAACAGCATCAAGATTTTTGTGGAGACAGCAGCAACATATGTTAGTGGACAGCATTAAGAGACGTGTGTAGGCAGCTTCAAGAGACGTTTGTAGACAGCATCAATAGATGTCTGTAGACAGCAGCAATAGATGTGTGTAGACAGCATCAAGAAATGTGTGTAGACAACATCAAGAGATGTGTGTAGACAGCAGCAATAGATGTGTGTAGACAGCATCAAGATATGTGTGTAGACGGCATCAAGAGACGTGTGTAGACAGCAGCAATAGATGTGTGTAGACAGCAGCAATAGATGTGTGTAGACAGCATCAAGATATGTGTGTAGACGGCATCAAGAGATGTTTGTAGACAGCATCAAGAGACGTGTGTAAACAGCATCAATTGATGTGTGTAGACAGCAGTAAGATATGTGTGTAGACAACAGCAAGAGATGTGTGTAGACAGCATTAAGAAATGTGTGTAGACAGCATCAAGAGATGAACTGCAAGAGCCTTGTCTGAATACTTCGAGGAAGTCGCAAGACATCGGGTGTTGGAGGCTCATTACAGCCAACCTTTAGTGGGGAGATGGCACATGATAATTATGATTACACACGGACATTACAAGTATTTAACCAGCAAACATACGCATATGCCCTTATCACCACTAGTGTTCACATTCAGTGAATGTTTGTTGATTGTGTTTTATTTTTTCTAGAAAAGATAAATTAGTTACTGCTTACATTACCATCCGTCATGTGTTAACACCCGCGTTTTTGTTTTGTTTTAAAACGAAAATCAACGCATTATATACGCGATTAACTACTCTCAGTGTTGTCAAATGCTTCTACAAATCATTGTTAAAGATCCCAATCGAAAGAGTGTCCTGCTGAATGACAAACTGGTTCAGATATTAATCTATCGAGAATCCTGCTGATTATCTATTCAAACATCGTTATTTGTAGCTGGCAGGTTCGAATCTCGGTGTATTCACTATACTATAGCTGTCAGTTTTATATGATCTAGTGTGTCCTATAACCTCTGTCCTGTTTCTCCACTTCTATGAATGCCAATCAATACTAGTGATTTATCTCTCATACTTTCTTGACTCGTTATCTCTAAGAAAATCACCTTTCGGTGACTGTTTTGTGTATTTTAGAATCAATTCAATCAATATCAATCATATTGTTTGTCGTGTCCCACCAAACATGTTCATTAGAAAGAATTTTGATTTTGTCAAGAGTAAATTATCCCACACGGTGATTTACATAATTAATAAGTTGTCAAATATTGATTTGCACTTAAAGAAAGGACAGGAAAGAGAACTCATTAAACAATCATGGGCCACATTTTTGCCCCAATGACATTTCTCCCCTCTATAGCAGCGCAGCAATCAGTGATCGCCATTTTTGCTTTATCGTTTGGAGTTATTGAACTTGCATCAGAAGCAAAACCGAAGTCGTTGGAGACGTCCACAGGCAGCAGAAGTCTGTGGAGGCTGGATACATCAAATATCTGATTAGTTCTACCATGGAATGGTTAATGGGGTAAGTTTATTTAGTTGTATTCGTGAAGTAAGTCTTTGATAATGATGCCGAATGGCTTTTCTGTTTGTTAGAGAAACTTCAGCAGGATAGAGAAGTTGATGTCAGTGAGAGGAGGTAAGGAAAGGAAAGCAAGTGTGAGTGAAATGTCGGTTTTACAGTTTACTCAGCTCACTAATGAAATGAATGCTGGTAGCTGTAGTCCGTGTCGTGTAGTGTAAGTGGTTAAAATTTTAATTTGTAACTGTTAGCGTTTGTTTATCACTACTATTACTCATAATCATCCATAATTGCGTGGACTTAAGTTGAACACTTCAGTGTTAATTACTGATGACTAATTTTATCTTCTGGCTTGATCGTCAGTGGACTGTAGATACTGAGCATGTTGAATGTTTGTATGTCATATAAAGTTAGCATATGCTGCATATCGTAAGTGATGATGTATGCTTATTTTTTTTTATAGTACAGTCAGTACATCTCATGATATTACTTACCCTATTTACAGTGAAGGGACAACAAGGGCTGGCATTGTTGTTACTGTTAATGTTTTTTTGTCACTTGTTATGAATGATGATTGTTCTGTGATAACACTGAATTTAAATTAACTAAACTACAGCAGTTTAAAAAAGAGCACTAGAAGGGGAATATATTATTGCATACATTTACTAAATTATTGCTGTGAAAAACACTTGGAGGAACTCGTTGAGTCCACCAAAGTATTACTATTGACTCTTAATGAACTGTGTAGTTTTAAGCTGGTCTCCCTGGCCAAGGTGTTATCGACATTGAAAAACAGCAGCTGCGAGAATCGGTAGTGGTTTGTGCAGCGCTGGTAACTTATGGGGATATGTGAGCCGGTCGTTCAGAAAGTAATGACAAACTACTGAATGTAAAACTTGCCTAGTACATCAACAGCAGCTGAAAAATGCTGGTGATGACTGCAACATCCTATAAGGGATATGCAACATTAAAAAAAAAAAAAGTTTTCCTGTATTTGAATATTTTAATGAAGGATTGAGGAGTGCAGATTCTCCTTCAGGAGACTCGGATTCGAATCCTTGGTAAAGTATGGAGTTTTTTTTTTTCTGTCGGCAAAAAGAAAATCCTAACCTGCACAGTTGGCGGCGACTGCACTAGCCAGGCGGCCTTAATTCCTCAGGCTCATGACCCCTCTGCCATACACAGCAAGGTACTATATTGGCAGTAAATGACAGTTTGTTTTTGACAGACATTGAAGGATTTGTGTCCCTCTTAAAGTTGTCATCTGTTACTAACAGTTTGAGGATCAGCTAGTTGCTAGTTTATTAATTGTAAAAACTGTGTTGATGTTCACTCACTCACTGTCACCTTGTCGTGTTGACAGATGGTAGATGTTACATTGTGTTTTTGAACACACACAAAAGGCATAATAACCTCTCCATAGCACAAAGCCTGGGCTGAGTATTGATGTTATACACAGTTTAAGAGGTCAGCATGGCCGAATAGATCAGAGCGCTAATTCCTAAGCATC
Organism: Cepaea nemoralis; assembly: GCA_014155875.1. NCBI lineage: Eukaryota > Metazoa > Mollusca > Gastropoda > Stylommatophora > Helicidae > Cepaea > Cepaea nemoralis. Next base: position 32 of record JACEFZ010013996.1, on the reverse strand, counting down.
TGGTGTGTAGATTTTGAGGTAGCAATTCCCAA
>JACEFZ010013995.1:0-57492 GCA_014155875.1 Cepaea nemoralis | reverse complement strand
ATTTTTTTTTTAAAAAAAAAAAAAGGAAAAAAGAAAAAAACTAAAATGCTATATAGAACCACCTGTATGGCAGCGAATCTTGGAATGTAAATGAACAAATTAGGAAGAACTTAGAAGCAACAGAGATGTGGTTTTTAAGACGAATGTTGCGAATTCCTTGGACTGCCAGAGTAACTAACAACGATTGCCTGAAAGAGGCTAATGAAACTAGAACACTATATACAACAATAAGAAAGAGACAAACATCTTTCTTTGGTCATGTGATGAGAAGAAAGGTATTTGAGAACATCGTGACTACTGGAAAGATCGAGGGGAAGAGAGGCAGAGGCAGACCAAGAGAAATGATGCTGGACTGGACTGAGACGGTGGCATGGAGGAATATCATCAGCAGAGTTGATCCAGAACACCAAAGACCGAGATCTGTGGAGAGCCATGAACGCCTACGCCAGCCGGCACGGCACTTGATGATGATGATGATTCTCCGTCATAGTTTGTTTATTTTCTGTTATAAATATGATTGTGTGCATGTCTACGATTATGTGTGTGTGTGTGTGTGTGTGTGTGTGGGTGGGTGGGTGGGTGGGTGGGTAGGTAGGTAGGTAGGTAGGTAGGTATGTGGACGCGGCCCGGAATCGAACCCACAACCTTCGGAGCCCGAGTCAAACGGTTTGACAACTTCGTCACGGAGACTTTTTTTAAAAAAATTCTTGTACTTCTTATGTTATAAAAATGTAGTAGCAGTGCAGTGGCTAAAAGTTTGCCTGTCGGCCAGGAGTTGATGAGCTTGAATTTGCATAATGACCTTCATTTCGGTACAGTCTCTGTGGCGCAATCGGTTAGCGCGTTCGGCTGTTAACCGAAAGGTTGGTGGTTCAAGCCCACCCAGGGACGTGTTAGTTTTTTTTTTTTTTGTTATTGTCTAAGATAAAAACACCACCATGCAGTTAAAAGTGCCAACCTTTACGAGATGACCGCGGTTATATACCAGCCCGTACGATGGACACTTCTTTACTTATTTAAAAATGGACGACAGAGGCGGAAATCAAATGCAGCAACAACACGGGACAGTTAAAGTAACATCCCAGTAAGTAGACTTGGGTATATCGTGCTAACCACATATTTTGGGTGATGTGGTCAGTATCACACTGACAGCCTTACTTCCCAAGACATTTCCTGCTACCTATTTTAGTCTGGATTGAAATGAAAGCCAGGCTTTAAAAAAATAACATCCGCCCCGATGCGGATTCCAACTCGTGAAAACCGGACGTAGGCGATCGTTTAGCCACAATGTTGCTGCAGCTCCCTCCCAACCCGGTATGACCAGTAGATAGGTGGATACCATCGCGGAGACACAATGAAGACTATAAACACATCCCACTTGGTGAAGATTCCCGACAATGTGACTTGTCAGTGTGAAGTCACGTCATGTAACTGTCAAAGAACCTACGGGAACACTGTTCGCAATTTCCGTCACCTGCCAGTTGGCATTTCATTGCCATCCCCCAAAACAGCTGGAGGTGGAGAAGTGGTTTGGCAAACACAAAGAGTTGGCTGCAGTCAACACCGCGTGCTCTTGAGGGATGACCGTGAAGTCTTCGACTGTTCCAACTTGACAAGCTGGGATATGAACGGTACCACAAAAGTGAGTCTCCCAGGAATGCTAACCTGGTCAAAGATGCACGCTAAAAGGCGGATGTGTTGGCCTAAGGGTTTTGACCCCAATGGTGCCTAACTGGATACACCGCAATCACATCTGAAAAAAACACTCCGGATGAACGCAAAGAAGAAGAAGAAGAACATGATTAAAGGAGTCACTGTGGGATTTCTGTACAAGATACGTGAAGTGAACGCCCACTTCCCAGTCAACGTGGTGGTATCTAATGTCAACACCAAGGTTGAGATCAAGAACTTCCTGGGTGAGAAGTACACATGCCATGTTGAAATGTTGAAGGGAATCTAATTCAAGGTATCTGTGACAAAACGCGATTATCTGTCTTGAGTCGTCAAGATTCCGCACTATTTTGGCGCGTCATCGGGGACTTTCCCAGCTAAGAATAGACTGAGGGAAGCCGATGAAGGACTTACGATCTAGAATATTCTCGAAACACCGAAATTCGAGTAACCCGTGATGTTGGGTATCGCTCTAAATTCTCGTGCAGAGAGATCTAGAAACTCTAGGCGGGGAATGACGGTTTTCCCGAGAAAGTATCTTTTCCCGAGAAGCACTCGCTTCTAGTGCGCATTGAGTTGGCACGAAGCGGGAATGTGGCTAAATCAGTCATTCACTTACTGTCGTTGCCACAGAATAGACGCAGGCCGAATGTGAGCCGTTTTGTGTGCGTCTCCCCTCAACCATTATGCGGCTGACTGTTAGAGCAAGGAAGATGAGAAGCCCTTGAAACAGTTCGGAGCTGTCTGGAGGTCTGGTTGTCCAACACAGGTAGATAATTGTTTAAATCATTTAACTTTGTACGTGTGTTCCACACGCCATTGTTCTAACCTCATTACCTATGCGGATGTCCTTGCATACTAATTAGCAAACCGATCGATAACGCAGTTGATGGCGAATCGTGTTTGTTTACCGTGTGCTCGCGAAACAGCTGTTAGAAACGCCCGTATTGTGATGTAGGCGATTTGGGTTCCAAATATGTGTACCATATTTTGACAATCGTTACATCTATTAGGTTGCTGTGTTAGAATAAAACCTAGTTACTTGTGCCGGATGGAAACCTAGATTAGTTCAGGCAGTTGCTGATGCCCGAAGAACGGTTAGAAAACCAGGTAAGTTGGTAGGTGGAGTTTCAGACAAAATTGTGCTTAGTTACTAAGTAAAGGAAGAACTTAGTTCTGTGCCACCAGGAATGATGTAACTATGGTGTAATAACTTAATAGTGAATTCATTGTGTGGAACAGCGGATTTCTGTGTCAAGGTAAGTTGCTTTGGTGCTATATTTTATATATATATATAATATATATATGATGGGACATTGTGTGCATATATATTAGATCATGGCAGGTGCTACTTCCTGGAGTAAGTCCGAACGGCCGAATAGGTCGTCGCGAGATAACACTGCGTGCCGTCGCGATATAAATGTGCGTTCTGAAATCTTGTCTCAGCTATCCTGTCTCTTTCGTACTGGCGCTAGTGCGAGTGAATGCTCTGGTGCTGGAAGTATGGAAGGATGCAAGGAGGCTGCATGAGACTGGGGAAATATAGAATATGGGGGATGTGAAAGCAAGTTATGAAAGTATGTGTTGGTAGGCCAAGCCAACGATGAAGTTCCATCCATGCCAAGGCTAACCCACTTGGGGAGGACAGAACTGGAAGATTTCCCTTGGAACATGTGGGGAACATGTATTCTCAAGAAGGCTTCTTGACTCTAAGGCAGAGTCTGATAAGAAGAGTTTGCTAGGGCAGGGGCAGGTGGTCCCACCAGCAAACAGGCTTGTGTACATAGTGGATGTGATCATGTCCTATTCCTATATCCCGAGGGATGGGATATTGATCCAGTTTATGTTTCTTAATGTACATTGATGATGTTAGGACTGAGTCTAGGGACTCTTTACTTATGTTTAGTTCGATTAACTTAGAACTATAATAACAGCCTTGTATCACTACTGACGTTAGCGACGACTGGTAGATGATTAGGGAGAGGTGAGACCAAAGATCAGACTCGTCATTCTATCTTGCTCTGTTTGACGGGCTGTTCTGTGAGGCCAGCTGACATTTGCAAACCCATGCTATACTACTCTCCATATAGAGATAATGCTTTAGTTATATGCATAACTAAGTAGCATGACTGAGGGTTGAGTAGGTATTGGTAGGATGCATGTGGACTTATGTTTGGGCCAGTATACTCTCACCGGTCGCTCTTCCTTTTCAGGAGTTTGCCTGTTGAGGAACCAGTCAACTATAATGTTGTTGGCCGGAAACCACTTCGTGTGACAAAGCGAAGGGTTCAGTTCTTTACTTATCACGCCAGACTCAACCACATCAGGTACCCAGTATTTATTCACCATGAGTGAAGGTTGCCTCAAGACATACAACCACCCTGAAGGTGCCCGTGTGAGAAGTGTTGGTTTGTGATTGTTCTGATAAATAGACGACACTCTGTTTTGTGATGAACAGTTCAGCATGTTGAGTAATCATGCTCAACGACAGGGAACGCCGGTCCGTCTAGTGACGGGGGTTCTGCCTAAACGCAGAAGTAACTGATCTTCAGACACTTGAATGGTTCTTTGGACAGCTCTAGGGGCAGGTCTTGAGAAGAACTTCACCAAGTAGTGACATGTGTCAAGGTAACCCGGTGGAAGGGACTATGAGATTATAGTCCAACCTGAATGGTTGCTGTGAAATAGATGTCTGATTCTATTAATGTACTGTTGCAGTATCAAGATTATCAACTGTGTTATCCAAGAACTCAGTAACATTTTAGTAGCCATATCTGATTCTACCAGCAGTGGGACTGTAGGAGACCATTGAATTGGTCCGTGACACTTTTCCATTCATGTTCCGGTGCTGTGAAAAAGGGACCATTAAATTGGTCAATACCATAGCGGTTCTGCAGTAAGACTGTGTTCTGATTGATAGACCATTAGCTTGGTCAGTGTTTAAGTTCATCGAAGTGACTAATACTTGGAGTCAAGTCCAGGCGGATTGTCTCCCAACTGGTATTGTTCGAGAAGTGTATTAACAGTGACTCCGTGGGAGTGATAGAGATGCAGTTGGTCCAGGGAAGTGTGGTTCAGCAGTGACTCTAGTGTTGTGGATCCACGCTCTGGAGACAGAGTGGTCTCCAAGGTTCTAGTCATCTCACTGGAAGGAAGCCGGGTGAGTGGCGGACCGACTGGACGGGACATCTGCATCCAATCTACTTCTCAACTCGATGAAGATACCTACATCTCTGAGTCTATCTCTACTCTATCTTCTATTTGTGTAAATAGATTCTTCTATCAGGATGTTCATTTCAGTTCTATATTCTCAAGGGTAGAATAAACTTTATGTAAGTTGACTTACTCTTTGTATAATGATTGAGTGTGGTCTCGGACGATGCCTCAGTGTTCATTGTTCCACAGGTGTAGGTAGTTAGTGGGGGTCTAGAATCTGGAGGGGCTTTGTAGACGTAATTAACTAACAGGAGATCAACCACAGAGGAAAAAGGTGTATCTGCTCATCCAACCCCTGGGGCTAGAATACACGGGAGTGCCAGAGACACCTAGGGTGTGGTTCACTCTCGCTACCCAAGGTGAACTCGTCACAGTATCTGGCAATAAGGACGAGTCCATCCTGGAGGGAAATGACATTGAATCAGTTTCAAGATCAGCTGCTCCTATCCAGCAGTGAAGAAGAAGGATATCCATAAATTCTTGGATAGCATCTATGTGTCTGAAAAGACAACTGTTGTTCAGTAATAGACTGAGAAAATAAAGCGATTTTAATGTGAAAAACAAAAAGTAGCAACATTTAAAGTAATAAACCCCGAAAGACGAAGCTAAAGACTAAAGGCTTAAAGTAACAAAACTGGTGAGACAAAGGTAGCAACAACCAGGGGAAAAAATGTAAAATAACGACAACCTTGGACAGGAATAGTAAAATCATGTAATAAGAACCCAGAATAACACCATCCTCCAGAGCTGTGTCTGGCTGCCTGATGCCTGAGGTTATCCTTGTCCTTAGTGCTTAGTTCATGTGTGTCCTTGTCAACGGCTATACACCTCTTCTACACAGGCCAGCATCCCATTGTTAACATTCTGCGGTACAGGACAGGCAAAGAATGCATGAACATTGAAGTGGTACAGGAATCGCCAAATCAGCTCGCTAACTTTTTATATTCTACTAGCTGACCCGCCCCGGCTTCGCCCAGTCCCTGGTGGGGAGCATCTCATTTAATTCATATATGTAGTCATATAAGTTCTCGTTCCCGTTACCGACTGTCTGTCTGTCTGTCTGTCTGTCTGTCTGTCTGTCTGTCTGTCTGTCTGTCTGTCTGTCTGTCTGCCTGCCTGTCTGCCTGCCTGCCTGCCTGCCTGCCTGCCTGCCTGCCTGTCTGTCTGTCTGTTTGCCTGTCTGTCTGTCTGTCTGTCTGTCTGTCTGTCTGTCTGTCTGTCTGTCTGTCTGTCTGTCTGTCTGTCTGTCTGTCTAATCATTTATTGGTTGCAGTTAGAACAAACTAGATAAACGAAGACCAACTTACAAAAAGCATTAGAAAGGGCACTTGAAAGGTCTTTACATCTTCCCCAACAATTAACTTGGGTAAATGGAGCGGCGGCAGCAGCAGCAGCAGCAGCAGAAGAAGAAAAAGGAGGAGTAGGAGCTGGGAGGAGGAAGAGGGAGGTGGAGGAGGGAGGAAGAGATAGGCGGAGAGAGGAGGAGGAGGGAAGAGTAGAGAGGAGTAGGAGTAGGGAGGAAATAGGAGGGAGGAGGAGGGATTAAGAGGAGGAGGAGGGAGGAGGAGGAGGAGGAGGTAGAGGGAGGAGGAGAGAGGAGGAGGGAGGAGGAGGGATAAGGGAGGAGGAGGAGGGGAGAAAGGAGGAGGAGGGAGGATGAGGGGGAAGGATGGAGGAGGGAGGAGGAGGAAGAAGAGAGGAGGTGTAGGGAGGAGGAGGAGGGAGGATGAGTGATTAGGAGGAGGAGGAGGGAGGAGGAGAGCAAGGAGGAGGGGGAGGAGGAAGAGGGAGGAGGAGGGAGGAAGGAGGGGGAGGGAGGAGTAGGGAGGAGGAAGAGGGAGGAGGAAGGAGAAGACGGAGGGAGGATGAGGGAGGAGAAGAACGCAGGAGGAGGAGGGGGAGGAGGAGAGGGAGAAGGAGGGAGATGGAGGAGGACGAGGAAAGAGGAGGAGAGAGGAGGAGGCGGAGGGAGAGAAGGGAGGAGAAGGAGGGGAGGAGGATGAGGAGGGAGGAGGAGGAAGAGAGAGGAGGAGGAGGGATGTGGAGGGAGGAGGAGGAGGGAATAGGAGGAAGAGGGAGGAGGAGGAGGGAGGAGGAGAGAGGAGGTAGAGGGAGGAGGAGGGAGGAGGAGGGAGGAGTAAGGGGAGGAGGAGGATGTAGGAGGAGGAGGAGGGAGAAAAGGGGAGGAGAAGGAGGAGGAGGGATGAGGAGGGATGAGGGGGAGGACATAGGAGGAGGAGGAGGGAGTAGGAGGAGAGAGGAGGAGAAGGGAGGAGGAAGGAAGAGGAGTGATTAGGAGGGAGGAGGGCGAGGAGGTAGGAGGAGGAGGAAGGAGGAGGAAGAGGGAGGAGGAGGATGGAGAGGGGAAGAGGAAGAGGATAGGAGGAGGAGGGGAGAGGAGGAGGAGGATTATAACGCATATGCCTGTAGATAACTGCAGCGAAAAGGTGGGTCTGTCTATCTATCTGACCCGGCGTGGCTTCGCCCAGCTCCTGGCGGGTAGCGTCTCATTAAATTCATACAACAAAATAAAGTAACTTAAAAGAATGTCCTTCCACACACCATCCATTATTTCTAATGAAAACCGTTTCTAATCACCTGCATGACTGTAGATAACTTCGTAAGCATAAAAAGATGAGTTACAATGTTATGCATTATGCATTATTTTTATGAAAACTTTGAAAATGTCTTAAAGATTGTATCATTATTTATTTAACTCATATGTTAACTCATATGCCGGTACATAACTATAGACAAAGAGTTTATAAATCTTTGAAAACGATGCAACAATATGACTATAGGTTATACAGAAATGTTATTGAAAGTTATGCCCCTTGAAATAACTTTTCTAGAGTTAAGTCCCCTCGCTGTATATAAATTACAAATTAAAATGAAAAATTAAATAATATTAAGTAAGCAGCCGATTTTACACTTAAAAAATATCACAGTTGGCTGCGCTGGAATGAAAGGATGACGTGTAGAAAATTTCATCTCAATCGGATGGACCGTTCGCGAACGCATAAAGGACATACATACAGACGGAGATCCTAATTTATATATAAGATATGCTCTGTCAACATTAGCTTGTTGTAGATTCCCGCGTACATGTCCGCTCTTGTACGTCTTGAAAATGAACAGCAGTGTGGTGGCTAAAAGTTTGCCTGCCGCCCTGAAGTTGAATTTGCATAGAGGCAGGTATTTGCAGACGGTCTCTGTGGCGCAATCGGTTAGCGCGTTCGGCTGTTAACCGAAAGGTTGGTGGTTCAAGCCCACCCAGGGACGTATTTTTTTTTTTTTTAATTAACTAGGAGGATGGAGAGGGGAAGAGGAAGAGGATACGATTAACTCTACGAGATTTCCCCCCTCCCCCCAGCGTTTCCATCCTGTTTCAGAATATTGCGGTCAACATCACCATCTTTCAGCTGTATGTTGATTCCTAGGCTAGATTACGCTCACCAGGTCGCCACGACTTTCTGAGCGACCGGCTCCATACTCTCATAAGTCACTGGCGCGACTCGAGCCATTTCAATTCTCGTGCACTCATGTCAACCACGAGAGTATACGGGGTTACGGAGAAAGCTGTAAACACCTCGACTAGGGAGACCGGCAAACTTTACGAGATGACTCCCGATAGATACAAGCCTGTGTAATGGACACATGTTTACGGCTTTAAGAACGGACGACAGTGGCGGAAAACACAAATGTAGCCACAATCCGCGACAGACAGTTACAGTAACATCCCGGTAAGTACAGTATTGGGTATATCGCGCCAAACCCATATTGTGAAAACCGGACCGCGGGCGATTTTTTTAGCCACAATGTTACAGCGGCTCCCACACAACACGGGATGACCAGTAACAACCCGGGCCCGGGATGACAAGTAACAATCCGGGATGACAAGTAACAAGCCTGGATAACAAGTAACAACCCGCGTTAGCAAATAACAACCCGAGATGACAAGTAACAACTCGGGTTGACAAGTAACAACCCGAGATAGTCTTTTTTTAACGTTCTCCACACTAATTCAGAAAATGTCACAAAACGAGAAAGCCGACATCAAGCTACCCCACGGCATCACAATAGAAGCCACCCGACACCGCATGATGAAACGATGGGTCATCAAACGAGTCAAGACCCATCTCACCAACGACCAGATCAGGGAGATGCTGACGGGGGAGAACAGAAAACTCAAGATCACCAGTGCTGAGAGGATCATCGGCAAGAATAACATCTCCTTCACAGTCGTCATCGTAACATCGGAGGACCGGGTGATCCCTCAAAGTCATTAGATGGGACAAGAAACACCAAGCTCCAGAGCACTGCATACCGAGAGTGCTGCAGTGTTCTAAGTGCCAGACATTTTGGCACACTCGTGCCACCTGCAAGAGTGAGGTGGAGGTATGTAGATACTGCTCTGGACTCCATCCATACAGTCAGTGGCATCATGCAAAGACTGACACGGACTTCAGGCAGCCTAACACTAACATAAAGTGCGCCAACTGCCTCGGCAACCACGGCGCCAGGTACCTCGGCTGCCCCCGCCACCAAGACAACAAAGAAGCAACGAAGATTGCCATCAAAAGTAACCTGCCCTGTAAAGAAGCTAGGAGGCAGTACGGGGCTACCTACCGACTCACAAAAAACGACAAAGCGCAACTTGAAGGCCAACAGAAGTACCTGAGGTCAAAGTTCCACAGCATGGACGAAGAAAGAGAAAAGACGCAAGAAACACAGACACCAGCCGTTCAGTGCATCCTGAAACTGAAACAAGTCCAGCAGAAGATTGAGTAGGATGTCACTCGACTGGCTGCTATCAAGGCTGAGACAGACGAAATTCTATCAAAAATCCAAGACGAAAGAGAAATGACAGACGAAACTCGCAAACAGACACGAGAAGAAAGAGCACAGATTGAACTACTCAAGTCCAAGACCGAAACACCAGAAGCAGAAGATGCAAAGTCCCAGGCAGAAGAAGAAGAAATAGACGATGAGGAAGAAAACCAGAACGACAGCGACCAAGAAGTGTGGCCGGGGATGAGGAGAAGAATCTGCAATGGACAAGTCGTCTTCGAAGCAAGCCATCAGAGAAGACCCAGACGACACTTTTTTTTTCCCCCGCATATCCTTTACAGGACATCGCTGTCAACAGCAGCATCTTTCAGCTGTCTGTTGATTTCTTGGCAAGATTACGCTCAGTAGTGTGCCATTGCTTTCTGAGCGGCTGGCTCAGTTATCCCGCAAGTCACCAGCGGGGGAAGAACCGTTTCCAGCTCTCGTCCGCTACGAGACTCTGCGTGATAAACGGGATTACGGACAAAGTGTTGTAACCCTTCGGCCAGAGAGACCGGCCAGACGACACTAAGACGGGGAAATAGGTGGACCACCAGGAGAGAAGACAATTGGTAAAACTCCCTGAAGGAAACAGCATCATATGACGGGGTGGGTACACAATTACTCCGGACCTTAACAAGTGTGCGACTCTGTCCAGACATGTAAAACCACAAGGATGAAACGAACACAATTGCAGCAACTCAGCTCTTTCAAGGAAGCAGATATACGCATCTATATTTTCGAAAGAAGAAGTCTTAGAAACACCATACAGGCCCCAAATACAACCAAGTCGATATAGTCGAGGGTTGAAAGGAGCCATTCGTCTCAGCTGAACCGTAACCCAAATCGATATAGTCCATGGTTGAACGGGGCCATTTGTCTCAAGAGTTGGAATTGGAATTGGAACAGGTCATCATAGTGGGCACAGAAATTGCCGAAACAGCTCACTAACTTTTTGTTTTCTATGTTCCGTCAACATTACAGTAGTTTGTTGTAGATTCCCTACTCTAGATTGTCTACTCCATGTGTCCGTTACGTCTTGAAGAAAGTTGTAATAACTTAGTTAGGAGCCGTGGTAGTGTAGTGACTAAACACTTTGCCTGCCGGCCCGGAGTTCATGGATTTGAATTTGCATAGAATCTAACATATTAACGTAGTCTCTGTGGCGCAATCGGTTAGCGCGTTCGGCTGTTAACCGAAAGGTTGGTGGTTCAAGCCCACCCGTTTTTAAAAATAATTTTTAAATATTGAGCACAACCCACTACTGGCAACGCCGATCGCATTCTGGTATGAACCAGATATGGAAGCACTATAGTCGAGTTTCGCCCTCGTTTGAGCTCGTCAGTAGTGCATATACCTGACCGGATCCGGAAACAGTCCCGGATCACGCGTGTGAAGCGGGTGTGTAACCACGCGGCACACACTGGACACACCAAATTATCACAACGCTATGCTCAATTTTTAATTTAATTTAATTTAATTTTTAATTGTCTAAGATAAATACTACACGATGCAGTTAGCGGTTCTAGTTTTACCGGATGACTCGGATAAATACAAACCTGTACAATGGACATGTTCACAAATTTAAAAATGTATGGCAGAGGTGTAAAACTCAAATGTAGCAACAACCCGGGACACAACATCCCTGTAAGTAGAGCATTGGGTCTGTCGTGCTAAACCAATGTTTTATACACCACTCGATGGATAATTTGGTCCTTGCCATGCTGACCTTCTTATTTCCCAAGACATTTATGGGTACCTATCTTAGTCTGGATCGAAATGGAGGCCCGGGCTAATTGTAAAAACCCGTACCGAGACGGTTCCCAACTCGTTTTTTTTTTTCGCTCGCTCGCTTTTGTACTCAAGCGTAGACCATACACACTATTTATGGTGGTGATGCACTGAATTTTGCGTGTTAACTAGCTTTCCCTATTAACAGTGTTCCTCGCCATCAGGCGAACCCACTCCGACTTCAAAAGTACTTGTAATTAACGTCCCCAAGTCAGGGACGACAGGTCAACATCTTAGTCCAGCTGTCCGGTGTAGGGATGAACCGCTAACCTCGGCATCAGCACACCGAATGTTTAAGAACACGCGTTCTTATCCATTTGGTCATGCAGACCTGCATTCCAACTCGTGAAACCCGGACCGCGAGCGATATGTTATTATCATCTTTGGACTATAGTATAGTCCCTTTCAAATGAATATACGAATGGCTGAATTGATCAGGGAAGTATTAATAGATTCAGTGTCAAACAAAAAGTAAGTTTGGATCAAGCACAAATGGATAGCGAAGTAAGGGTGTGGCACAGTTATGACATAAAAGTTGTTAATATGGTATCAGGCACGTTTTATTATATCGCAACGACAACATTCGGCGATTTATAAGCCCATGGCAGATACGGAAAGTCGCTTAAGACGATTACTCATCCCACTGCACTTAACAATTTAATCTGAGGCAGGGATGTGCCCTAATTATATTTTCTATTCTGACGTTGAACGGGGGTGGGGAGGGGGGGGGGGAACAGATACAGATGATCTTAAAGTGGTGTTTTCTATTTTATCGCTTAAATACCATAGTGATTTACATCTGTTTTAAAAAAATATGTTTCATAGAACTAAAAGTGATTTGTAGTTCTAGTACGTGTCCAAGTTCAAACTGAAGTTCTGGTTTATCAGTTTGAGAACCTGTGATTGAAACAGTGGCTAAGTTCAACTACAAAGTGGCTAAATTGCAACACTGAAGTCTATCCACTTCCGCAAAAGATGCCCTTTAACCCCGTTTGAGTTTACAGGCAGACACCGTCTGCTGACTGGCAGCAAAGTTCATAACGTGACGGAGACAAGATTTAGAAGTGAGAAGGACAACTAAATTGTGAGTGTTCACACATATCCAACGTATAATAGAATCCGATTTTACTTTGGTAATAACGATAATTATTGGCTTCGCAGATGTTAATGCGTTGCATCTCATTGGCACCTTGCCGTCTTGACAGACGATAGTTTGTAAGGGATGGAGTTATTGCCTCTCCATTACAGTACACAAAGCCTGGGCTAAAATACAGAGATCATGTGTTGCCCATGCAGCATGATCCCTCTCTCGGCCAGCCTAGTTCACTCCAGAGGAAAGGTAACACCTCTACATCTGGAACAAGACAAGCCGCAGAAGCTGCCGGATCAGCAAAGCAATGCTCTAACTGTCCGCCTGTCGGAGCTTCGATCCAAGACCAGCCGCCAACCAAGGCTTAGGGCTTGGTGTGCCCTGCCATGACACTTGTCTTTAGGTTGCATTTCCTCGCACCAGGATAAGGCTTGCACCCTCCTAATTGCGCTCTTCCGCCCGAAGCCGTTGGCACAATGTGGGGTGTCGGGTTTGGTAAGCGCCGCCCAACGTTCGGTGCTAACAGAAAGCAGGTAGTACCGTCTACTGTTATACGGTAGCTCAGTCATATCTGACTATGAACTGACACAAAATGTGTTTCATACCTAAGAACTAACTAATCAACTATGACTCATGAGTGACCAAGGATTGATCATTGAAGCTGAAGTCTGTCAACAGTGAACGCTTTTAAAAGTAAAACGGAGTCACTTTGGTCAAGTGTACACAGTTGTTGCTTGCTTGCTTGTATTCGTTGGCTTGAGCTCCAACGCGAAGTTTTGTATGTCGGATGAAGGCATCCTGTTGTCTAACATCAGTGTGATGTCATACAGGACCTGAGGTTTGCGTGAGTATCCGTTGTCCCATGTCTGGCTTATTGGTGTGCAGACTGGTGGTTCCTCTCCATACAGGCAGACACTCTCCGACTTCGGAGGAATCGGCAATCCTACTGACTTTAGCCAGGACCCCGAAGGGACTTGTTGCCCAGGACGCTCGACGAGGACACGTCAATAGGTCTTAGCCAGTATATAACCCGGTCCTGGTGCCTTGGAAACACCTCTGTGTCCCTACACAGTTGTTAATTGTGAAACCAGTAGCTGGATCCAAATAATAATATACTTCGAATAATGTAATCGATGGCATAATATGAAACTGATAATGTCATTGTTACCTTTAGTAGCATATATAGACACATTTAAAAACTGGGTTTTTACTTATGAAACGATCACCGGTGAACACAGCACAGCTTGACAAGGTGTATCCAACCGGTATCTCAAAATGAAGACTGTATGTTAATTCTAAGCAGAGTTGTTAATATTTTTGTGTCGTGATCTACAATCAGGAAGTGCAAAGGAATCTGAGGAAATGAGACAGATCTGATCACAGCCCAGTAAATTGGGAGCTATGAAATTCTGCCTTCTATTACTGTGGCTTGTTTATGTTTAAACAGACAACATAGTATTAGTACCTGTGTGAGCTGAAGCAAGCCAGGAAGGATGTGCAAAAGGCTGCCAGGCAGTGTGCGAATGACTATTGGATCAAGTTATGTGAGTCCATTCAAATCGCAAGTGATAAGGGAAACATCAGAAGCATGTATGAAGGGATAAAGAAAGCCTGTGGTCCAATGATCAAAAGAAGTGCATCGCTGAAAACCTTGACTGGAGAAATCATCACTGATAAGAAACAGCAGATGGATAGATGGGTCGAGCACTATCTAGAGCTTTAGCGGATGATGCCCTCAACGCCATAGAGGCCCTGCCAACTCTTGACCACCTGGACACACTTCCCACCATAACAGAAGTTAAGTGTGCTATAAGTGAACTTGCGTCTGGCAAGGCTGCAGGTAAGGATGGGATTCCAATAGAGGTAATCGGGAGTGGGCAAGACACACTCACTCTACAGATCCACCAGCTAATAGAGCTATGCTGGCGAGAAGGACAAGTCCCACAGGATTTCAAAGATTCAAACATCATAACACTGTAAACAACAAGGGCAATCGGAGCGACTGTAACAACTATAGGGGTATCTCACTTCTGTGTATTGTTGGAAAAGTATTTGCCAGAATTGTTCTGTGCAGACTTCAAGTCCTGGGAGATCAAGTCTACCCCAAATCACAGTGCGGCTTCCGTCAGAACCGGTCTACCATTGATCTGATATTCTCATTGCGACAAATGCAAGAAAAATGCCGGGAACCAAATCAGCCACTGTTTATTGCCTTCATCGACCTCACAAAGGCATTCGATTTGGTCAGTCGTGAGGATCTGTTCAAAGCACTAAAGAAGATTGGCTGGCAACCAACTCTTCTGTCCATTGTGGAATCGTTCCACACAGGCATGAAGGGTATAATCAAGTTTGATGGCTCAACTTCAGAAGAATTTGAAATCAAGAGTGGAGTTAAGCAAGGTTGTGTACTATCCCCCACCCTCTTTGGGATATACTTTTCACTTCTACTGAAATATGCCTTTCATGATCAGGATGCCGGTGTATACATTCACTCACGCTCAGATGGTGGCCTCTATAATGCTCAGAGATTGAAGGCCAAGACCAAAATTAGGAGGGTACTAATCAGAGTTTCTTTTTGTGGATGATGCTGCGATTACGACCCACTCTGAGGAAGAATTACAACATCTACTATCTGCATTCTCCAATGCTTGTTCTGAATTTGGTTTAACAATTAACAAAAAGAAGACACAGATTATGTCACAAGGTGCACACGATGTACCATCAATCTTTATTGACGACGCCGAACTGGAGATAGTAGACCATTTTACATATCTAGGATCAGAGGTAAATAGCAAATTATCTCTCGAACAGGAAATCAACATCAGGATTGACAAGGCAGCAACAACAATGAACATGTTAGCAAAAAGAGTCTGGGAGAACAGGAAGCTTACTGCCAAAACAAAAGTCCTCGTCTACCAAGCCTGTGTCCTTAGTACTCTTCTTTATGGCAGTGAAACCTGGACAAACCTGTGACCTTACTCACACCAAGAGAAACATTTAAACAACTTTCATATGCAGTGTTTGCGAAGAATACTTGGTATTAAGTGGCAAGATAAAATCACAAATACTGAAGTATTGGAAAAATCAGGTTGTGTGACGGTGTATTCCATGCTCAATCTTCGTAGACTTAGATGGATAGGACATGTTAGGAGGATGGATGATGGTAGAATACCAAAGGACATCTTTTTTGGTGAATTACAGACGGGTAGGAGATCTCAGGGCTGGCCTCTACTACGATACAAAGATGTAAGTGGGACATGATTGATACAGGCATTGATAATGCACATTGGGAGCAAGTCGCAGCTGAACGTGTTGCATGGAGGGCAACTATCATAAATGGAATAAAGACAAAGGAGAAAATGATTGCAGATAAAGCACACACAGAGCGTGAGAGACGTAAGATGGTGCACAATGGTGGAAATAACCATGTTTTCACATGCATCTACTGTGGGCAAATATTTGCAGCAAGAATTGGCCTTACCAGCCACACTCGCCACCACCATGGATCGTAGTTATTAAACCTTTTTGAAGCACAATGTACCAAACTATCGTCTGTCAAGACGGAAAGGTGCCAATGAATATATCATTGCGTCAGGGGTGGCGAGGCCTAACTTGACATATATATTTTTTTATCATATGTGCAGTGACCTAATTAATAATTAAAAATGACCAACAATTGTTTATTATTCATTAAAAGTCTGTCGCATTGCTAAGGAACCTGGCAAGATGTATATTTTATTGTGTTTTTTGGTAAAAGGAAAGTAATGGTCACATTCCTCTTTCGATAGGATGTTGAGAGGATAGACTTCATTGCACCGGGTTTACCCTATGTGGCTTAGTCTCTTTCCGCAGAGCGGCTTGCTGAAAGCATCATACAAAGCACAAGAGCCTCAGAGTCTCGAGAAAAATGCACTCGACTTTTAAGAATTTTCGATACGATGTGCTGAAACCTAATTAACAGTTAAAAATAGCTGCCCATTTATATTAATTAAATATTAAATGTCATGTGAAATGTTCATCGTTAGTGAAAGAACAATTCGTGAAAATGTACTCACATTGTCTTAATGTACGAACTGCATTGCGACAGCTTTCTTTTGTTGATTAAATATCATGCATTAATGTAAGTAAATAAGTTTGTAACTGCTGCATAAATTAAGCAGTCACTTTCCCTAATAATTGATTTCTACTTCTGCTCTATAATTACACTGTTCTGTATCTAAAAGTGAGCAATTAATAATTAAATGACTAACTTTTAAAAAAACCACAACTTATTTCACAGTATTTTATTTAAATTTAAATAATTAAGTACTGCTGCACTGCTAAGAAAAAAAGTACTCCTTACTTACAGGTTTAGATAGACAGGTATGAAAACTGGCTATCAAAATTATTTTCAGTCATGTCAAATGCTGAAGAATTATATAAGTACACAGATAAATTACTGCTGCAAATGAAACTTGTATTCTGTTTAATTTTAGTAGTTAAATTGCCAGTTCTAATTATAAATAAATACAGGTCCACGGGAGGTGTTTATACTAATAGATGAGAATACTTATAAGGGTATCCCGGATGGGATGGGGTCCTATCCTCTGTCACCTTCTGTAAGATGCCTGGAATTTGGCTCATTTCCCCCCACGTGAAGAAACTATGGATATAGCCAGAATCTTACACGAAAATGTATAACTAAAGACTCCTTTAGATGGTGAAGAGACCACGGACTGTTACTGCTAGCCTTAATAGGGGATGACCTCCTCTAGGAAAAAGCAAAGGAACTAGCGTGAAGTTGCCTGCCCTCCTGGGTCTCTACTGTTTTATTCTGATGTGTGTTGGATACACTTAAACATATAAATAATGAACTAGACATGCACAGGTAGCACACTGTGTGAACAGAACATATTGTGTCATAACAGGACAATCACTGTATGAACATACCATATATTGACATTACATAGCCAGTACTGTGTGACCATAACCATATATTGACAGTACAGAACAAGTACAGGGTGAACAGAACAGTCTTAGTTTAGTTTAGTTTAGTCGTTGGATCAACATCACACAAGAGTGTAACCCATAAGTGCTCCGTTTTCCTCCTAACTCAAACCTGAGTCTGAAGAAACTCAGCTCAATGCACGAACTCTGTTGCATCGGCGAGGAGCCTGAAATACTTTGGGTAGATTTTAAACTCGAAATTTTGCTCGGGCAGCGCTGTTAGGCTCTCTTTTTCCGTTTCCAACTGCCAAGGGATTTTTTACGTGCGCAACAATACACACAGGCGTCCGATCTCACTACCCAGAGACCAGGGGACATTTTATTACTGAAAGTCCAGGTGGATTTTTTTAATAAATCCCGGTCCTCACCGGGGCCTGATCCCTGGACCTCCAGCACTCAAGGCAGACACCATACCTCAAGACCACTCAGCCCCCCATTTTTAAAAAAAAACTAAAAAAAGAATTTAAAAAACATTTTTAAAAACCTGAACAGAACAGTCTTCAAGAAATCACTCAAAGATCAAACTCCAAGCAAAAAAGTGTAATGTAAAATATCAAAAAATTGACTCATGGATCAAACTTTATGCTCAACCCAATTTCTCATTCAGATTGACAACATATTCAGAACACATTATTCAGTCAAGGTGCAACAATACAGTAATCATATATATTACTAAATTCAGTAACTAAATTAAGAGAAAGATCTGGCAATCCCCTGGGTCACTGAAACAAAGTATTGGTGTACGGTTTCTTTTGATTGCTGAAGGGATCAATAAGTGTGTAGCCCCATGGATGATGTTCACTCCATAGGGTCAAGTCTTTCAGGGTCTAGGGCTAAGCATGGTACAAGTTCTACTGGCAGACTCCAACATCTGCTTGCTTGCTTGCTTGTGTTCGCTGGCTGTGAACTCCAGCGCTAAGTCCTGTCGGATGAAGACATCCTGTTGTCCAACATCAGTGTGATGTCATACAGGACCTGAGGTTTGCGTGAGTATCCGTTGTCCCATGTCTGGCTTATTGATGTGCAGACTGGTGGTTCCTCACCGTGCAGGCAGACACTCTCCCACTTCGGAGGAATCAACGATCCTACTGACTTTAGCCAGGACCCCAAAGGGACCTGTTGCCCAGGACGCTCGGCGAGGATGCGCCAATAGGTCTTGGCCAGTATAGAACCCAGCCCTGGTGCATTGGAAACACTTCTGCGTCCCACTCCAACATCTGATCCTGCTAGTAATCAATATCCTTCTGATCCATCAACTGGAGAAGGTGGTGACAGATTAATGGGCCTGGTATTTGACAGATCACAATACCTCTACCAAATCAGGCAGCAAATCTGCATCATCAGGCCTTAATGAGCCACAATCTTTCTCGTTGGCTAATATGTCCACCGCCCATCTGACAGTAGGAACAAAATCACAAACCACATTAGCATTTGACAAAAATCATATGTCATAAAATAAAACGTGTGAAGGAAAAAGTAAATAAGAGGGAGAAGGAGTGTGGGTCCACTCAGTGGTGAGATCACTACTCTTTTCTCTCTAGATGGCATTCAATCCATCATATGATGTTGTAAGGTCATGATGTGTTCAACTCCTGATGAAACCAGGACATTAAAATAAGATAAGGTCATACAATTGAGACCAAGGTGTCTGGTTGTGACAAGGATCATCAGGTTGTTATCAAGGTAAGATGATTCCAAGACATCAATGATGTAACAGACATGTTGAGATGGAGTCATCATGTTGTGACAAACATGTTGGGATGGAAGTAGAGTGGAGAATGAAGGCATGTTGTGATGAAGGTGGGTTGAGACTGATGCAGGTGGTGATAGATGCATGTTAAGGCAGATGCATGTATTGGTACCGCCTAGTAGTTCAGAGGTATGTAGATACTGATGTAGATACTGATGTTTGATGAGACAGGGTTGGACAGGTTGAGATAAATTCCACATTATAATCTCTCATTTTCATCATCATGTGCCTGTAATGTAAAATCAGCATTCATTCCTCTGGGTTTTGCTTAGTTCTCAAATGCCTCCAATTATCATCAGTTATCAATGTATTTGCCTTTGTAATTCAGGGGACAAATTATAACCTTTCCTCCCACAACAAAAGTAATTATCATGAACCAACATCAACTGTACAACAATCACAAATGAAAACATACTTAATTCATGAATTTATGCGAGAGCCCCTTTGATAGTTATGCATTCAGCATAAATACTGATTCAAATACAACGCATGCAGTCCCTCCCAGCTGTCTCTTGTTGGAGGACCA
Organism: Cepaea nemoralis; assembly: GCA_014155875.1. Taxonomy (NCBI): domain Eukaryota; kingdom Metazoa; phylum Mollusca; class Gastropoda; order Stylommatophora; family Helicidae; genus Cepaea; species Cepaea nemoralis. The sequence continues at coordinate 37,632 of JACEFZ010013995.1, read as the reverse complement.
CATTGTTAACCTCCCAACTGTTGCAGTTAATTTCCATGCACAAAAGTCAGAAATGGGCTGCTTTATGATCATTTTTCATAACGTAAAAGGCTCTGAACATAATAATCACCCAGTCATCATCACAATATTTGTGTGAGGTTGGTAGTGTGTGCGATATCTAGCAAACATTTTGTGTATATGGTGCAACTATCTTTTCTTACAATTGAGCATTTATTCTTATGACAAGAACATTGTGAATTCACACAGCATATTCATGAAAAAGATAAACAGGAGAATCACACAATATATAGTCATGAAGTTGTGAGTCTGTGTACAGGGGTTTTAAAGGATAGACTCTTAGTGACATTTTCTCTACAGAAGCACTAATGCCTAGACTGTGTATTTAAAGAGTGCATTTACATTGCAAAGAGAAAAGTGTTTATATACATATGCAGTTCGGGGATAATAGCTTTCTGTAGCATATTGCGACAGAATGTGAAGTAGAAGGTTCTAACATTGCAAGTACAGCAAACAGAAAAACATAGCGCTTGACCTCCTTTCCTTCTGGAACAAGAGTTTTGATTATGATCATTTTTAAGCATCTTAAACATCACATTGACATTATTATATATAAACATTGTATTACCTTAACCTCAAGGATCGTTTCAACACATATTCATGGTCAAGCTTTCCTGAGGGGCCCAGAACACCGATCTATCTGCTCCCAACCCAATATGCAGGTGGTCGGCTGGATAGCTTTTACTGGATTGATTTAATTACTCTGCCAATTCTGCTCACAGGGGTCTGGCGGGTCTCTCCGGCTTTACCTTAGCCAATAATTTCTTGGCTTTTTGAATCGCCCACACATACACCTCTAAGTTTGAATCGTCTGATGAAATCTCCTCATCTATGGTGCTCCTTTCTAGTCAGTGTAATAAGTTTCAGATTATGTGCAGTGACTGTGAAATACATCACAGTCCACTATAGTAATTAGTATAGTCAGGGCGCTGCCATTTTGAATTTTGAGTTATGATTGTACTATCTCTTTTTCATGGCTCTGCTGAATATTTTCTCCCGAACACAATTAGAGGAGATTAATGTTGAAACTATTCAAGTATATGTAAAAATGATCGCAGAATTCAAAAACGCATTAAACAGTAACAAGAGACAAAAGAAACATGAGTTAAAAACAAAATTAGCTTACCATACATCATGAAAAGTTAATAACGTCAAGAGAAGAAAGTTCTAAGTGACAAACGCTTGCAGTCTAGTAGACAGAACACATCTGAAAATATTAGAGTGGTTTCCCGTCACATGTACCACGTTGTTTTTTAATACAGGAGGTCATAAACAAGCATGGTTACAAATCGGAAGTCACTGGATGGTCGATGACAATTTTCCGACAAAGCTTCCACCTACCCCCACCCCCTAATCACAAAGAACGACAACTGACATTGCTACTTTTAGTCTGTGAGTAATTTCTTCTTCTTGTTTGCGTTCATCTGGAGTGTTTTTTTTCAAATGTGATTGCGGTGTGTCTAAGTTATGCGCCCTTGGGTCAAAGCCCATAGACCAACACAACCGACTTTTAGCATGCTTTTTTGACCAGGTAGCATTCCTGGGAGACTCTCACTTTTGCGGTACCGTCCACAACCCAGCTGGCCAAGTTGGAACGGTCGAAGACTTAACTGTCATCCCTCAAAGGAAGGCAGGGACAGTCCATGGCATTTTCCGCCATCCAGGGTGGCTTCCATAATTGCAGGGCTAACACATAGCGCCCTGGTGCTGGGCTCACCGAGGGAATCGTCACGTCCTGCTCATGGCTGCTTTAATTCTTCACTTCAATATACTGGGCATTTCGTTCGCCCCGGGCCGTTCCCGCACAAACCAGAAAAGTCTGCAGACCACTCAGCGAGTTTTCGGTTCGGACGTGCTTGTCGTTGTGCCCGTCAGAGCTGTTCCAGGCACAACAGACATCCAGAAACTATCTAGTTAGAGCTGTTCCGAACAAGAGCGGCATTCGGAAACTAGGTAGTCAGAGCTTTTCCTAGCACGAAAGACATTTCACTCGGATGTTTTTTGTGTTGTGCCTGATTTATTTGTATCCATAGGCCAGCACATCTGACTTCAGCAGTCATTTTTACAGGTTAGCCTTCCCAGGGTTTCGAGGGGCGTTAGACTGTTAGTGCTGTGGTGTCGCCCACATCTCAGCTGGTAAAAGTATAACGGTCATCGACATCACGGTAAACCCTCAAGGGAAGGCAGGGGCAGACCATGGACATTCCCCTGCTATCCAAGGAGGCTTCCATAATTGCAGAGCTAGCACATATTGCTCTGAGACTGGGCTCACCCGAGGATTTGCCACGTCCTGCTCATGGCTGCTTTAATTCCTCATTTCCATGTGTTGGGAATTTCGCTTGCCATTGGTCGCTCAAGTATACACCAGGAACGGTCAGTCTGCGGGCGACACCCACTAGGTAAGCTTTCGCTTCGGACTTCGGGCCACGCAGTGGATTCGCTAGCCGTGCGTTCCATTTCGTGTTATTGAGACGTTTTTCCACCTTTGTCTAGACTCTCTATGAGTTAGATACAGACAGTTTTCGTAACCAATTTCATTTAACTGGGGCACTTCTTCTACCTTTTAGTACTCGCTCACAAGGTAGGCTACATGTGCTGCCGGCTTCAGCACCTTACCTCTGTGCAGAGGTGAGCGAGAAAAAATGTCAGGCCCTCTCATCCGGGGACCCCTCATATCCCCTGGCTAAGAGCCTTCAGACAAGTAACTGGACTGGGCATGTAGCATGCTCAGAATCTCACCTCCATTTTTTGGTAGGTGGGTATCGGCCAGGCTTTCACATCCGAGCGTTTTATGGCTTAGATGCGTTCAGCCACAACCCTCGACAGAGAGCCTTATAGTATGTGTCCGGACCAAGAACTTCTGCCTTCGTGCGCCTGATTTAAACTTTGACTGCTATCCTCAGTCTACCTGCAGAGCAGCAGGTTGTGTCTCGCTTAGTCTGGCCCCTATCCACTAAGCTGTCCGATATGTAGTTTTTTCATCCATCGACATAGCACATGGGGTCTTTGGGGCACGCAAGCTCCCCCACCACGGCAAGGTGGAGACACATCGGGGGAGTGTGAGTAATTTAACTTGATAGACGTGTTTGTGGTAGTTGTAGTCTGGCGTTGGATTCCTCCTGGAAGCACCTCACATGCCGTTGATTTTTCAAATCTAGAAGACCGAATAAAAACATAAACAATGACAGAAGTTCAAAAGGTGGGAAAAAAACCCACACTGATACAGACAAAAGTTTCAGCCAAAAATTCAGCCTACCAGCGTAGTGCCTCTTGGTAGCTCTAGTAGTGGCAAGATACTATTTTGTGTCATGTTGCTAATAAGAATGTCAGTTGGTTACTACAGCTTTGTTTAGGTTGACACATGAAGGTGAACGAAGAAGAATTCTCTCTTTGTACTGCTATGTCTCTGGAGCCAAGTAGTGCAGTGGCTAGCATGCTTGTCTGCAGGCCATGTGGTTAATGAAAGAATGTACAAATGGGTGAAAGGATACTTGCACAACAGAAGAACCAGAGTACAGATAGACGGACTCAAGAGCAGGAAAATTCTACTGCGTCAGTGTCCCCCAGGGTGGAGTCCTGTCTCCCATATTCTCTCTAATCTACATCAATGATCTTGTTGCCGAACTGCCACTTGGAATTTTAAGTTATGATGCTGAAATTGAGGCAATCAAGATAGCATCAGAGAAATTACTAAATACCAGCCATGGTACACAACCTGCGATGCTATTGACTGATGCAAAATAAGTTCTCCAGGCGTTCCTGTTTGGGAAATTGCCAGTACTAAGGACACCAGTTTCTGAACTTTAGCAGTCAGCAGAAGGTCACCATACAGTGGATACCATCCCACTGCAGACTACCCGGAAACGACAGAGCTGATCGATTGACTAAGGAAGAAGCAAAAGAAGAACAGCCTGATGTGCCCGTTACATACCACCAAAAGAAAAGAATGATCAAATCAGCCAGAAAGCCGCCAAAACCTTCTCAAGGCAACTACCATGTTATGGACAGACTAGAACAAGTTATTATTCCACACCTCAGGACAGGGCACAATAGATTACGCAACCACATGTATACAAAATTCAAGATTGTTGAATAAGCCATGTGCACATGTGGACTAGCGTCACAGACAGCAGAGCACATACTCTAAGACTGCCCAAAATACAACATATCTAGGCAAACCTTCTGGCCTAGAGAGACTGCAATGGAAGATAAACTCTATGGACTGCTGAGTGAACTAAAAAAGACAGTTAAATTCATACAAGAGACAACATTGCAGTTATAGACATATTTCAAGTGAACGAAAGAAGAAGAAGAAGAAGAAGAAGAAGAATTTTAAGTGACAGTGTATGCTGATGACTTGATCCTATGGAGCACAAATGAACATACATCAATGGCCACCAGATCGCTCACTACAAAGAGCTGTAGATGTGCTAGTTGCATGGGCAAATAGATGGTGTGTAAGCATAAACACTGACAAGTGCAACATTGCAGATATAGACACATTTCAAGCAAACAAAACAAGAAGATAGTCATGTGGTCATGTATTGAATCCTCATCAAGGTAGGAATTGTAAGATATATTCAGAGCTTCTAGGTCAAACCAGTCTAAAATGGGTACCAGAAACTGTTCTGAGAAGTAGAGGCTGCAGGCATGATTTTGACCACATCACTCAGCAGTGGGTTTAGGGTCTATACAAATATGGGGCTAGCACCATCTACCCTATAGTAGTATATACCCAGTACACATTAAAGCATGGACAAGGGTCTTATACTATTTTTTACTACCATATACCCAATATAACATTTTGTGCAATAAGTCAATGTCCTTGAAAGTTAGAAGAAGAGTTCTTGCATGTTACATAGAATCAGTTTTAACATATGCCCGCACATCCTGGACTATTAGTAAACAGGCCTCTCTGCTGTGTCTCCACCTTGTCGTGGTAGAGGGGCTTGCGTGTTCCAATGACCCCAAGAGCTATGCCGACGGTAGCATAGCTACTGGTAGGATCTCCCATGTCGTTCAGGTCAAGTGAAAGGAACCAGACCAAGAGAGACACACCTGCTGCCTTGTAGATAGACTGGGGACAGTCAAAGGTTAGGGAGAGCACACCTGAAAAATGCTTGTCGAAATCGGATGTACTGAGCCACAGGCTTGACAAAACAGTGCAACATAGCTTAATCAATCCATGGCGCCACAAATTGGGGGTGGGGGGTGGGGGCTGAGTGGTCTTGAGGCATGGTGTCCGCCTCGAGTGCTGGAGGTCCTGGGTTCAAGCCCCGGTGATGGCCAGGATTTTTTCACAGGAACTTCTAGTACCAAATTTCCCCTGATCTCTGGGTAGTGGCATCGGACGTCTGTGTGTATTGTTGTGCATTAGAAAAACCCCTTGGCAGTTGGAAATAAAAAAAGAGTAGTCTAACGGCTCTGCCTGGGCGAAATTTTGAGTTTAAAATCTACCCAAAGTATTTAAGTATCCTTGCCGGTGCTCCGGAGTTCATGCACTGAACTGAGATTCTCTGGACTCAGGCTTGAGTTAGGAGTAGAACGGATTACTTATAGGTTACACCCGTGTACCGTGATGTTGATCCGCCGACTAAACTAAATTAAACATGATGCCGCAAATGAAAATTAATCAGTATGGTGCTAATTCCATGAAGTCCCATCAGGCGGTGATAGTGCTGGGCCCCCTGCCTCGAGGGGATCCACCCAATACTACTCATGGTCACCTTTCGCTATGCTGTGGAGTCAAGCACAGAGGAGTAGGGTAAGAGCTATTGACCAAACACCCCGGAGACTCAATATATTACAGTGGAATGCCGAAGGAGTTTTTAACAAGAAAGTCCCTCTGACAAATCGTCTCCATAAAGATAGATGTGGCACACATTCAAGAGACGCACCTCAATGCCTGTCACAGATTTTCAGTCAGAGGATACCAGGTCACACATTTTGACCGCGAAGGACACAAAGGAAGAGTTCTATTACTTACACGAAATACAATACCTTGCAGCGAAGTATCTGTGATCTATGACAACCAAACGGAAATGATAGGTGTTGATATAATGATAAAGGACATGAAAATAAGAATTTGCAATCTTTATAAATAGACTCAAATCTCCATCTACTCAACAAAGCGGATGACACACCGATCTTCTACTCTAGAAGATGGTTTACCACTTCTACTCCAGACTTAGCTTTCTGCACAGGAGACATCCTCCACAAAATCTATCGCCATGTACTTGACCAAATAGCAGGTAGTGACCACAGACCAATTAAGCTTGTAATGAATATGGAGTATGTTCCACAGGAGCAAAAGCCTTTGCCCCGCTGGAATTACAAACGAGCAGATTGGGACAGATTTGCCATACTAACAGCAAATATTGTGAAAACATAAATACACGATATGGCAACATGAAGCAAATGGTGGAAAGTCTAACCAGAGCAATAATACAGGCGGCCACTGAGTCTATTCCAAGAGGAGCGAGGAAAAATTACAAACCATACTGGACTGAAGAACTACAAATTTTGGAGGACAAAGTTGAAGATGCCAGGAAGACAGCAGAGAGAGAACAAACAACTGAAGCGAACATCTCTCTCAAAGCCATCTCGGCAAAATATAAAAGAACAGTACATCAAACAACAAGAGATTGTTGGAGGGGAAAAAACAGAACACCTAAACTTTGACGGGGATGGAAACAAACTATGGAAACTAGTGAAAGCCATGAACAATGAAGGACCTAGAAACAAACAAATAACAATTAAACAAGGAAATGCCTTGCTTATAGGGAAAAAGGCTGCAAATGCACTAATGGAACACTATGCCAGTGCAAACCACATTGATATTACAATCGAACAGAAGAAAGCAATCAAAGATAAACAGAGACAGCAGCAGAATATATGATGGCAAATCTAACAATAGAAGAAATGGAACAGGCAATGAATACCCTAAAAAAGAAGAAATCACCAGGATAGGATGAAATCACAAATGAAATACTAATAGGACTAGGCACCAAGGCAAAGAAGAAACTACTAGCAGTCCTAAATAACAGCTGGAAGAGAGGAATAGTCCCACAGGCATGGAAGGAAGCTATACTAATACCAGTCCCAAAGAAAGGAAAAGACCTGGAAGAACCAAATGGCTATCGACCTATCAGTCTTCTTAGCTGTGTAGGAAAATTAATGGAACGCATTATCAATGGCAGGCTAACATGGCATCTGGAAGAAAACAAACTCTTAACACCACACCAAGCAGGATTCAGAAAGTACAGATCCACTGAAGATCAAATAACCTATATAGCTCAGGAAATAGAGGATGCCTTCCAAGAGAAAAAGCACACACTAGCAGTCTGAATAGATTTAGAAAAAGCATTTGATAAAGTATGGAAGGAAGGACTGAAAGGAAGGACTGAAGATAAAACTGCAAAAAATGCATGTATGTGAGAAAATGTACAAATGGATCAGCCACTACCTTGAGAACAGAACTGCCAGGACAAAAGTACAAGGACAAACCAGCAAAATGATGCTGTTGGAGAAAGGTGTCCCCCAAGGAGGAGTTCTTTCACCAACATTATTCCTAGCATATATAAATGACATCATGGAAAATTTTCCAGCCAGAGTACACACATCCTCCTTTGCAGATGACCTAGCCATATGGACATCTGAAGAATATATTAGTACAGCTAACAGCAGAATACAGCAAGCTTTATTAGCGCTAGAGGACTGGTCAAAATCATGGCTAGTGAAGATAAGTGAGAAGAAAACAACATGCACAGTGTTCTCCCTCTCAAATAAAACTCAGCAACCTAAACTGGTACTGAATGGAAACATATTGCGCCATGAAGAAAATCCAAACTATCTAGGAGTCACCTTTGATCGTCACCTGACATGGAAGACACAGGTTGAGAAAAATCGAACAAGAGCAAGGCAAAGAATAGCAATCATGAAAAAGCTTGCTGGTACAATGTGGGGAGCAGATGAGAAAGTTCTCAAGAAGTTATATACTGGACGGGTGAGGCCAGTACTGGAATATGGCATTGCAGCTTGGGCAACAGCAAAGTCAAACTTTAACAAAATAGAGTCCAAAATCAAGGAATGTGAATCATAACTGGAAGCCTGAAGACAACGTCTATTAATGAACTAGAAAAGATCACTTGTTTACAACCAATGCAGGATAGAAGAGATAGCAGAGCCCAGCAACTAGCAGAAAAATTTAGAAGATTGACAGACCACCCTATGCATAACAGGTTTAATGGTTTTGGAAAGGGAAGACTGAAGCATAGCAACTTTGTAGAAACTGCAAAATGAAAGATTAGGGCAGATCCTATACTTAACATATCAACAGTCAATTCCATTTACAATGCACACAAGTTTCCAGTTGGAGACAGCAGCAACTGCCTGAGATGATAGAAAACATTCCTGGTATTAAAAAAAGGAACACTCAGAATGAAACCGAAAGAAGAAAAATAACCCTAAACTACATAAAAGTACATTACCCAAGCAGCAATTGGACTCATGCATATACAGATGGACCAGCCAAAAATTCAATAGAAAATGGAGGAGGAGGAATTCTTCTAAATTGAAAAAAAAAATGGAGTGAAAAAAAACAGTCAGTGGCAACTGGAAAATGATTAAGTAACTTCAAGCGGAGGTAGAGGCTCTGAGAACTGCAGCAGAAATGCTCTTGATGGAGGAGAATAAAGAGAAGCAAATAGCTATCTTCACATGCAAAGTCAGCTGTCTCAATCATCATCATCAAGTGCCGTGCCGGCTGGCGTAGGCGTTCATGGCTCTCCATAGATCTCGGTCTTTGGTTTTCTGGATCAACTCTGGTGCTGATATTCCTCCATGCCACCGTCTCAATCCATCCAGCATCACTTCTCTTGGTCTACCTCTGCCTCTCTTCCCCTCGATCTTTCCAGTTGTTACGATGTTCTCCAATGCCTCTCTTCTCATCACGTGACCGAAGAAAGATGTTTGTCTCTGTCTTATTGTTGTATATAATGTTCTAGTTTCATTAACCTGTTTCAGGCAGTCGTCGTTAGTTACTCTGGCAGTCCAAGGAATTCGCAACATTCGTCTCAGGAACCACATCTCTGTTGCTTCTAATTTCTTCTTAATTTGTTCATTTACGTTCCAAGATTCACTGCCATACAGCAAAACTGGTTCTACATAGCATTTCAGCACTCTCTTTCTTACATTCAGTGATAGTGACTTATTGCATAAGATACTCTTCATTTTCTGAAAAGCGGCTTTTGCCTGCCCTATTCTACTCCTAATCTCTGTTGTACATCTTCCATCTGATGTTATAAATGCCCCTAGGTATCTAAAATTATCAACTTGGTTAAGGATTTTCCCTTCTATTTCTATGTCACATTTTGGTGTCACCATTTTCTTTGATATTACCATTGTTACTGTTTTCTTGATATTCAAGGAGAGTCCTTTCCTTGCACTCTCTGTTACTACAACGTCTAATAATTGTTGTAGGTCTGTTGAATTATCCGCCACCAATACTGTGTCATCTGCATAGCGTATATTATTTATATTATAACCTCCAACTAGTATTCCTGGCATCTCTTTGATCTCTCTCATTATTACTTCGCTATACAGGGAGAAAAGATCTGGTGACAAGACACACCCTTGTCGTACTCCTAGCTTTATCTGTTCGTAACTACCCTCTTTATTTCCCATTTTAATTGCTGCTACTTGGTTCCAGTAAACATTCTTTATTATTCTTAAATCTTTTCCATCAATGTTGATATCTTCCAACATTTTAATCAGTTCATCATGTTTTACTTTATCAAATGCCTTAGTATAATCTATGAAGCACAAATATATGTCTCTCTGTTTCTCTATTGACCTTTCTATTAGTGTCCGTAATGTATAAATTGCATTGTTTGTGCCCTTTCCTTCCACAAATCCATACTGTTCTTCACTAATTTCCATTTTTATTTTCTTTTTGATTCTTCTCATTATGATTCTGAGTAGAAGCTTAGTGATATGGTTTATAAGGTTAATTGTACGAAAATCTTCACAATCAATTGCTCCTGGTCTTTTTGGTATAGCTATAAATAAAGATTTCAGCATATCACTGGGTAAATATCCACTGCTGTAAATATCATTCAACATTTTGGTTAATATATCTACTCCAAATTCTCCCAATACTTCTAATTCTTCTATTGTGATTTCATCTGGCCCAGCTGTTTTTCCTTTCTTCATACGTTTCATAGCGTCAGCGACTTCTTCTTTCAGAATAGGTGGACCTTCTAAGTTACTATCTTCTGTTAATTCTCCCCTTTCTCCTTCATATAATTCTCTTATATACTCATTCCACCTCTTCATTATAGCATCTTCCTCTAATATTATCTTTCCTGTTTTTGATTTCAAACACCCTGTATTTATTCTTATTTTTCTTCCTGTAAGCTCACTGATTTGTCTGTGCATATTTTTTGTATCTTTAATGGAATTTAATTCAATTTTTTTGCATTGCTCGTTTAACCAACTTTCTTTAGCCTTCCCACATTTATCTTTTATTTCTTTATTTATCTTAGCGTAATATTGTTTGTCATTTTTACTCTGTTTTCTTTTGTCCATCAGTTTTAAGATATCTTCATTCATCCATTTTTTCTTAGCTATTTTGCCTCTCTCCGGTAATACTTCTTTGCTAGTTTGATGAATGGAGTCCCTTAACATTTCCCATTGTTCATCTATACTCTGTATTTTAGTTATTGCATTGTACCTATTTTTCACAGTCACTCTGTATTGTTCTTGCATTTCTTTATCTATTTTCAGAACCTCTTTATTAAGTCTCATGTTCTTAACCATTTTTTTCCCTCTCTTTAATCTTACTTTTATTTGTCCACATAGTGGTACATGATCACTATTACAGTCAGCACCAGGCATTGTCTTTACATTAATTAAAGCATTTCTAAATCTTTTATTAATTAGTATGTAGTCAATTTGGTTGCGTGTTTTCTTATCAGGGCTTATCCATGTGTACAGTCGTCTTTTATGGTGTTTAAACCATGTGTTTCCAATTATCATCTCATTGATATTTGCCCATTCTATTAGCTTTTCCCCTCTTTCATTTCTTGTACCTAAACCATAATTCCCCACTACATCCTCCATTTTTCCCTTTCCTACTTTTGCATTAAAATCACCAAGTATTATTTTTATTTCTTGTGATCCAATTTGAGCCATCGCCATTTCTATTTCGTCGTAAAAGTGTTGTATTTCTTCATCACTACTGCTTGCTGTTGGTGCATATACTTGTATAATATTTATGTCTATTGGTTTGCCTTTGATTTTTACCATAATAACTCTATCTGAAATACACCAGTATCCATTAATTGACTTGGCTGTTTTTTCGTCTAATATTATTCCTACACCTTTTTCATGTGTATCCCCTCCAGAATAAATTATTGTATGATTGTCAGCTATAATTTTGCCCGATCCCTTCCATCTCATCTCACTAACGCCTAGTATATTCATTTTCATGCTATCCATCTCTCCTAGAACATTGGTCAACTTTCCTAGCTCATTTAATGTCCTAACATTCCATGTTCCTACTCTAAATTTATTTATTTTAGTTATGATTTTGCCATCAGTAGCTGGATGACGGTCTGGTGTCACCTGTGGCTCATGACTGTCCCTACCGGACGAGGATGCCCTAAGACAGCCATTAACGTCCTTCACTAACTTTGATTTATGTTTTGCCATGAAGTCTTGGGAAGATAATGTGGTGGTTTCCCCTTGCCTTCCACATCCACATGGTGGTCTTTTACCTCTGCCTTTGACAGCCATTTCCGACTGTAAGGACAAGTGAGTGCCCTGCCCTGCTCAGCTGCAGAGTTGTCCACTTATTCCGGTGGATACTCGGTCCCCAGAGCTGTGTTAGCCACACCGTAGTGTGTTTCCATCCTCTACCGCGGGGAGGTGCAGTTGGGATTTTCCCTTCATAAAGTTATGGTCTCTGACCAAAACTCTCCAGTACTTTTTTAGAGGTCTCAATACTGAAGAGCAAAAACAGCCCAGAACTAGGAGACCTAAGAGCAGCACTCCATGGAGTATGACAGAAATCCAAAAAAAGTTGTAATACAGTGGATCCAGTCATATGGCAGTATACCTGGAAATGAAGAGGGTGACAGACAGCCAAAAGAGGGCAGACGACTACAGCCTGACATAGACATAACCTATAATGAGGCAAAGAGGTTTATTAAAAAGCACTACTAGAACCAAATGGGAATCTGAGCTTCCAGGCCACCAGAAAGATGATGCATATTACAAACTCAACCGAAGTGAACAAGTAACAATCTTCAGACTCCACACAGGACATAACAGGCTGAAATACCACTTGTTCAATAAACTAAAAATAGGAGATACTGATTAATGTAATTGTGGAACTGGTAAAATAACAGCTGGACATTTGATACAGGAGGGCCCAATATATGCAGAAAAGAGAAAGATATTTTGGCCTACACCTGCTTCATTTGAGGAAAAGCTCTATGTAGATGTCAACAAGCTAAAGTTGACTGCAGCTTACTTTAACTATATTCATGTTGACATCTAAAGGTGCATGAAGAAGATCCTAGCCTGCCACAATTCAAGCAACACATATTGGCACCTTGCCGTCTTGACAGATGATAGTTTGTGCTTCAAAAAGGCAAAATAACTTTTACCCATGGCGGTAGCGAATGTGACTGGTAAGGCCAATTTGCACTGTAAATGTTCATTCACAGTGGGTGCATGTGAACACATGGTTATTTCCACCATCATGCACCATCTCCATCTACGTCTCACATGCTCGGTGTGTGACTTATCTGCAATAATTTTCTCCTTTGTCTTTATTCCATTTCTGATGTTTGCCCTCCACGAAACACGTTCAGCAGCGACTTGCTCCCAATGTGCATTATCAATGCCTGTATCAATCATGTCCCGCTTACACACATCTTTGTATCGTAGTAGAGGCCGATCCTGAGATCTCTTACCCATCTGTAATTCACCAAAAAAGATGTCCTTTGGTATTCTACCATCATCCATCCTCCTAAGATGTCCTATCCATCTAAGTCTACGAAGACTGAGCATGGAATAAACCATCACACAACCTGATCTTTCCAATACTTCAGTATTTGTGTTTTTGTCTTGCCACTTAATACCAAGAAAGCTGTTTAAACGTTTCTCTTGGTGCGAGTAAGTTGTCCAGGTTTCACTGCCATAAAGAAGAGTACTAAGGACACAGGCTTGATAGACAAGGACTTGTTTTGGCAGTAAGCTTTCTGTTCTCCCAGACTCTTTTTCTTAACCTGTTCATTGTTGTTGCTGCCTTACCAATCCGGATGTTGATTTCCTGATCTAGGGATAATTTGCTATTTACCACTGATCCTAGATATGTAAAATGGTCTACCATCTCTAAGCAACACATATGTCAGTGGCAAAAGCGTCTCAATGACACGAAATGGAATATTGTCTGGCTAGCAAATCCATTACGTGGAAAGTCCAAATCGAAAGCTCATTGTATGGGCATCATTAAAGGTGGAAAAAGCGTCACAGTGGCACGAAATGGAATATTGCTTGGAGAGCAAAGTCAGTCTCCCTGGCCTAGGAGTTAACGTCTTTCTCTGTAAGTAACGTAACCTGCGCGAGAATCAGTAGCGGTTCTCGTCGCATGGTAAGTTGGTATGTGAGCCGGTCGCTCAGAAAGCAGTGGTGAATTACTGAGCGTGATCTTGCCTAGTACATCAACAGCAGCTGAAAAATGCTGATGTTAACTGCAATGTCCTGTAAGAGATATGCACACACACACACAAAAAAGCATATCCATTACGTGGAAAGATGATGTGTCGACCTAATGGTACAGTATCACAGCTCTCTATAAACAGGCACAACGCAATCACATCCGAAAAAAGTCTCCGGATGACCGAAGAAGAAGAAGTAAACAGGCGAAAAAAATCCCTGGAGGCCTTGGAGATGTGGTTTTATAGAAGAATGCTGAAAATTAATTGGACAGCCAAAATGAGCAATCAAGATGTTTTAAGGGAAGCTGAGTCACAATGACAACTTATCACAAACATCAGAAAGAGGCAGTGATCGTTTTTTGGCACATTATGAGAAGACAAAAACTGGAACATGTTGTGACAACCGGAAATATTTGCGGAAAGAGAGATAGACGAAGACAGCATGAGAAGATTCTTGACAGCCTTGTGTCATGGCAAGGCAAGGCAAGGATGGATGATACCCAGTATGTCTCAAGGCATGAGAACTGACCCGTAACCTTTGTTTATCTGTTTGTTTATCTCCTGTTTTCTAATTTTCCCTATTTTCTCTCTCTCTCACTCACTCATTCATTCTCTCTCTCTCACTCATTCATTCTCTCTCTCTCTCTCTCTCTCTCTCTCTCTCTCTCTCTCTCTCTCTGTCTGTCTCTCTGTCTCTGTCTGTCTGTCTCCATCTCTCTCTCTCCATCTCTCTCTCTCTCTCTCTCTCTCTCTCTCTCTCTCTCTCTCTCTCTCTCTCTCTCTCTCTCTCTCTCGATCTCCCCCTCTCATTCATTCTCTCTCCCCTTCCCCCTTTTTTCTCTCCATTCTATTTTCTCCCTCTCTTCTATTTTTTCCTCTCTCACTCTCTCCCCACTATTTTTCTCTCACTTTATGCATTCTTCCTCCATGTCTTTATTGCCTCCTCCTCCTCCTCCTCCTCCTCCTCCTCCTCCTCCTCCTCCTCCTCCTCCTCCTCCTCCTCCTCCTCCTCCTCCTCCTCCTCCTCCACCGTTCACTGTCAGACATCAATATGAATCAAACACAAGATTGGTATACATGGTATGATCACACCAAAGTGATATATACAATATTTTTATTTGTTGTCATATGAAATAACAGTATTACAAACACACATAACTAACAAACACAATCTTTTATTAATAGAAAAATTACAAAAAAACACTGCTTATGCACAGTCATTATTTGCTACCACATGATCATTATTATTTTGATGGTTTTTAGTTGTGTGTGTGTGTCTGATGGTGTTTTCCTTTTTCGTGATGAAGCTGCAGGTGTAGTTGTCACAGGTGTTGTTGTTGATGAAGTGGGTGTCTGTTGATGTGTTCTTATGAGTCATTGTAGGTTGTCTTTTCTGTTGTATAGATTATCCAACACTATATAATTTGTGTAGCTTCCTGTAATTCCACCCTTGCACAATTCGTTCTGGTGTAAGTACTGGATGCCAAATGTCAAACAGCAGTGAAGAAAAGACCAAACATTACAGTTCACTATTTTATATTTTGTATTTCACAAACATGTTACATGCATGATGATAGTATATCATCTACAGAAAATAATCAGCATTTTTTTTCAAATCACATAACTTTTTAAGAAATATCAAAAGGAAAAGGATTTGAGGACTACAATGTCACATGTAGTAAATTATTTAATTTTCTATTCTCTCTGTTTTTGTTCCCCCTTTCTACCTCTTACACCCCTTTTCTCTCTTGCTTGACACACTTTCTCTTTTTCTCTTTTTAATGGCATTCTCTCCTTTCTCTCCCATTCTCTATTTCAAGTCTTCTTTGTTTCTGGCAGATGCACAGACACACATACACAGACACACACACCACAAGCAATCAATAAACTACACATGTTCCTACCTGTACCAGAGCTTCCATTATTGTTTATCAAGTGTCATTGAGTTTCTATACTGCATGTGTGAACATTGGTGACATTTTGAAAGGACAGATGACACATGCAGGATATAAAGGGAAATGACAAGTGCAGGATATAAAGAGAAAAGACAAGTGTCTTACAGGAGTCCACATAGGCAGATAGTGTTTTGAAACATTTATTATACCTTAGTATCTACATGTGCTGGCTATATTAATTCCCCAATATTTGACTGAAGATAAGTAAATGCATTAATTTATCATCAAGTTTTAGTGTTCTTGTGGAGGTTAGCATGACCAAATGGGTAAGAGCGTTCATTCTTAAACATCCGATGTGCTGACGCCGAGGCAGTGGGTTCAGCTACTACACCAGTCAATTGGACTAAAATGTTGATTTCTCATCTTTGAATTGGGGATGTAAGTTACAAGTACCTCAGAAGTCACAATGGGTTTTCCTGATGGCGAGGGACATTGGTAATAGGGAAAGCTAATCCACATGCAAAAATCATTCCAGTGCTTCTAGAATTAGTAGTACATATATAGAATAAGCTTGAATAAGCTCGCTTCAAAGCGAGTGAGCAGGAAAAGAAAGTTTTCTTATAGCCATTGTTGTTACCATTCAATCAATCAATCATTGTTACCATTGCAGACCCTAAATTCCTTTTACATTTTTGTTTGTTTTGGTTTCTTTAGCCAACTATTTTCTACTATAGAATGTAAAGTTGCTATAGAGAAATGTTTCCCATGGACGTGACTGCCTTGTGTTAGATACATTTATTACTATGTTTTATAGATTGTGCTGTAGTATTCACAATGACTGCACATGGTTGCAGAAATGAGCATAGAAGATGTTTTTTATGGCGCTCGCTTGCTTTGAACTCAAAGTGTTAAGTCTAAGTTGGTCAACTATCTATATCATGCTGGAGTTTAAGATTAAGTTGGTCAACTATCTATATCATGCTGGAGTTTAAAATTAAGTTGGTCAACTATCTATATCATGCTGGAGTTTAAGATTAAGTTGGTCAACTATCTATTTCATGCTGGAGTGTAAGTCTAAGTTGGTCAACTATCTATATCATGCTGGAGTTTAAGATTAAGTTGGTCAACTATCTATATCATGCTGGAGTTTAAGGTTAAGTTGGTCAACTATCTATATCATGCTGGAGTTTAAGGTTAAGTTGGTCAACTATCTATATCATGCTGGAGTTTAAGATTAAGTTGGTCAACTATCTATATCATGCTGGAGTTTAAGATTAAGTTGGTCAACTATCTATATCATGCTGGAGTTTAAGGTTAAGTTGGTCAACTATCTGTATCATGCTGGAGTTTAAGGTTAAGTTGGTCAACTATCTATATCATGCTGGAGTTTAAGATTAAGTTGGTCAACTATCTATATCATGCTGGAGTTTAAGATTAAGTTGGTCAACTATCTATATCATGCTGGAGTTTAAGTCTAAGTTGGTCAACTATCTATATCTTGCCAGAGACCAAGTCTGAGTTGGTCAACTATCTATATCTTGATAGAGTTTAAGTCTAAGTTGGTCAGCTATCTATATCCTGCTGGAGACCAAGTCTAAGTTGGTCAACTATCTATATCTTGCTGGAGTTTAAGTCTAAGTTGGTCACTATCTATATTCTGCTGGAGACCAAGTCTAAGTTGGTCAACTATCTATATCTTGCCGGAGACCAAGTATGAGTTGGTCAACTATCAATATCTTGCTAAAGTTTAAGTCTACGTTGATCAACAATCAATATCTTGCTGGAGAGTAGGTCTGAGTCATTCTGTTCATGCCAGACATCAATAGTCCTGTGCTCTAACCTGTATGGTGATTTCCCATTATGGACAGAGAGCTGCATCATTTTTTCTGTGGTGAGTGAGGGCAGTAGCTGTAACATGTTCTCAGTATTTGTGTGAGCACCTGTTTGAGTCATTTGCGAGCTTTTTTCCACAGGTCATTTAACAGCAACTTGTGTGTTAGTCCACCCAAGTTTATGACATGCTTTATTATTTATTGACAAAATGCCAAGCATTGATCAAGTTTTGACACGTGACACTTTAGTAGGCTCAGCCAGAAACATTGGTGTTCATTCTAATTATTCAGTACATGGTGAATTACTTAACTAAGTGTGCATGTAGCTGGTGTGTTAGTGATGTTGATAGGGAACTACATCAAACCTACACAATGTGATGGCCCAGTCATGTCACACACCCATAGCAGAAAACTACTTTGGGGTAACATACATGTTGAGTTAATCTGTTTGTGATTTTTTTAAACAGGTACTTGAATAGCTTCCTCCCTTCTTTGTGGCTTTTAACATGACATGGCTGCAAGAGGAGCAGTGCTGTAATCAAGTCATGCTGTCTGGAACAGCTGCATCTTAATCTTACAATCAGAATGCAATATTTCCATTCAGTTAATACACAAACTTCATACAGTAAGTTGAACTTGTTGTTTCCATTAGGTGTTGCACTGTTTTGTCAGTCGTTTTTGTTGTTTTGTTTTTGTTTGCTCATTATGAACTCAAGCATTGTCCATACACGTGCCACCATTTCTAGTCCACTGGACTGATTTTTGCATGTGGGTTAGCTTTCCCTATTACCAGTGTTCCCTCCCCACCAGGCAAACCCATTCTTACTTCAGAGGTACTTGTGAATTTACGTCTCCAATTCAAGGATGCTTGCTTGCTTGCTTGTGTTCGTTGGCTTGAGCTCCAACGCGAAGTCCTGTATGTCGGATGAAGGCATCCTGTTGTCCAACATCAGTGTGATGTCATACAGGACCTGAGTTTTGCGTGAGTATCCGTTGTCCCATGTCTGGCTTATTGGTGTGCAGACTGGTGGTTCCTCGCCGTACAGGCAGACACTCGGAGGAACAATTCAAGGATGAGTTGTCAACATTTTAGTTTAACTGATCCTAAGGACGAGAAGTCAACATTTTTGTAGGGGTTGAACCTGCCACCTCGGCATAGGCACACCAGATGTTTAAGAATGAGTACTGTTAACGATTCAGCCATGCTTACCTACAGATTGGGTTTGAAACCCGGTAGTGTTAGTGTTAACAATTTTCTGACCAGTATGGCTCTGCAGTCGACCAAACATAACTGGGTACCTGAGAGTCTTCAGGGAAAGGAGTCTGCACCGCTGGGTGGGGTATTGGTGCACAATAAGGCAGATGTGGTCAGGGGTCTTTGGGAATATGTATATAGTGTAGGAATTGGTAATATGTATATAGTGTAGAAATTGGTAATATGTATATAGTGTAGGAATTGGGAATATGTATATAGTGTAGGAATTGGTAATATGTATATAGTGTAGGAATTGGGAATATGTATATAGTGTAGGAATTGGTAATGTGTATATAGTGTAGAAATTGGTAATATGTATATAGTGTAGGAATTGGGAATATGTATATAGTGTAGGAATTGGGAATATGTATATAGTGTAGGAATTGGTAATATGTATATAGTGTAGGAATTGGGAATATGTATATAGTGTAGGAATTGGGAATATGTATATAGTGTAGAAATGCTGCAAGCCAAAGAAGATTAATAAACCAACACAGAACTGGAGTCGTGAGTCGCTACACACTGCAGGATTTACTGAAGAGGGGATTCGAGCACTTATGGACTGAATGGTTCGATGTGCGATGAGGATGATCTGTCGACTAACTAACTAACATATCGTGTAGAACAACAAATAAATCATCATGGCATAGGGAGATTGGTGTGGCAGGGAGTGACCAGAGAACCTGGTCAACACTCGGTACTCCAGGGAAAGGCCAAACAAACACACAATCAGACAACAACTGGTATTGAGACTCTGTGCTGGCTGTTTCAGATGGGGATGGAGCATGTATGAAAATATCCAGTGGTGTTGGTTTTTGATTCAACTCCTCTCTTGGAAAGATAAATGTAGCTAGTGTAGTACTCACTGTGTGTGTCATTCAGTCAGGTCAGTTGAAATATGGACTTAAATATATTTTCTATATATTGTTATGGTGTGTAAAACAAAAACAAAAACAAAGATATCATCACAGCATTTATTGAAATTCTGGCATTGACAGGAGGATTTTAGAGGAACTTAATAGCAGAAAAATTAAAGATGTGGTCCTTCAAGGAACTAATATATAATCACTGTTGTTTATTTATAATTGCTGCTGTTTATTTATAATTGCTGCTGTTTATTTATAATTGCTTTTCTTGTCCATTCCCAAGGACATCTGACTGCCATGACCAAAGCATTCGGCACCATGGACAGGTTTCATGCCCATTGTCAGCCACTATCTGCCTTAACCCTGTCAAGGTGCTCATCCAATCAGGCAGGTCCAAAACCACTGAAAGCAGTCATCTTTGACATGGGAGGTGTCATCTTACCTGGCCCTTTTAAATTATTTGAAGGTACGAATGAACAAACTTCATGATGTTCATAAACACACTCATACAATCCTGCATACACACTAACATCATTTACACAATCTCTCATAGTTATGCACCCACTCAATAACACACAAATACACACTACCCATGCATACACATATATTTACTCACAATCACAAACTCACTGACAAAAGTTTACTTATCCACCCACTCACCCATCCACACACAAACACACACACACACATACATGCTCTCTTTTCTCTCTCTCTCTTCTCTACTTATTCTCTACGAGTCGGTCATTTATGGAACTGAACGTATAACGTAAGACAAGTAAAGGAGACTTTTATATACACCTTGAGCCATATTGCATATATGGTGCTGTAAATTTTTATAGACCAATTGGAATTCAATGGGTCATCATCATCAAGTGCCCTGCCAGCTAGGCATTCATGTCTCTCCACAGATCTTAGTAGCTGGTGTTCTGGATCAACTCTACTGATCTACCTCTGAAGTCGGAGTGGGTTCGCTTGATGGCGAGCGGCACTGGTAATAGGGAAAGCTAATCCACTCACAAAATTCAGCCCAGTGCTACTAGAAGTAGTGTGTATGGAGTATGCTGAGTTCACAGCGAGCAAGCGCCCCAAATAAAAATAAAAACTCAGCTGATGATATTCCTCCAGACACCATCTCAGTCCATTCAGCATCATTTCTCTTGGTCTGCCTCTGCCTCTACCATGATCTTCCCAGTTGTCACAATGTTCTCCAATGCCTCTCTTCTCATCACATGTCCAAAGGAAGCTATGTCTCTTTCTTATTGTTGTATATAATGTTCTGGTTTCATTAGCCTCTTTAGGCAGTTGTTGTATATAACATTCTGGTTTCATTAGCCTCTTTAGGCAGTTGTATATAATGTTCTAGTTTCATTTGCCTCTTTAGGCAGTTGTTATATAATGTTCTAGTTTCATTAGCCTCTTTAGGCAGTTGTATATAATGTTATAGTTTCATTATCCTCTTCAGGCAGTTGTTGTATATAATGTTCTGGTTTCACTAGCCTCTTTAGGTAGTTGTATATAATGTTCTAGTTTCATTAGCCTCTTTCATGCAATTGTTGTATATAATGTTCTAGTTTCATTAGCCTCTTTAGGCATTTGTTGTATATAATATTCTAGTTTCATTAGCCTCTTTGGGAAGTTGTATATAATGTTCTAGTTTCATTAGCCTCTTTAGGTAGTTGTTATATGATGTTCTAGTTTCATTAGCCTCTTTCGGCAGTTGTATAATGTTCTTGTTTCATTAGCCTCTTTAGGCAGTTGTTATATTCTTCTTTCGTTCATTTGAAATATGTCTATAACTGCAATGTTGTTTCTTGTATGAATTTAACTGTCCATAGAGTTCTTCCATTGTAGTCTCTCTAGGCCAGAAGGTATTTTGGGCAGTCTTGGAGTATGTGCTCTGCTGTCTGCGACGCCAATCCACATGTGCACATGGCTGATTCACCAATCTTGAATTTTGTATACAAGTGGTTGCGTAATCTATTGTGTCCTATTATGAGGCGCAGAATAATGACTTGTCCTGGTCTGTCCATAACGTGGTAGTCATCCTGAGCAGGTTTTGGTGGCTTTCTGACTGATTTGATCATTCTTTTCTTTTGGTGGTAAGTAACGGGCACATCAGGCTGTTCTTATTTTGCTTCTTCCTCAGTCAATCGATCAGCTCTGTCGTTTCGGGTACTCCACAGTGGGATGGTATCCACTGTATGGTGACCTCATGCTGTTTGCTAAGTTCAAAAAGTAGTGTCCTTAGTACTAGCAATTTCCCAGACAGGAGCACCTCGAGTACTGATTTTGCATCTGTCAATAGCACCACAGGTTGTGTACCATGGCTGGTATTTAGTAATTTCTCTGTTGCTATCTTGATTGCCTCAATTTCAGCATCATAGTTATGGTTGTACTTTCCTATTGGTTGTTGTTATATAATGTTCTAGTTTCATTAGCCTCTTTAGGCAGTTGTTATATAATGTTCTAGTTTCATTATTAGTGCACAAAAGAATTCAGGAACTTACTAATAAAAGAACAAGTACATCTACAGGGTGTCTAAAAACTGAAGATGGCAAAATCATAATAGAAAAAGACCAGATTCTACAGGTATGGACAGATTATGTGAAACACCTTTATGATGATAACAGAGACGAACAGTATGATATTAGATTTAATAATGAAGGACCGCCAATCTTGGAGATGGAGGTTCGAAATGTTCTTAAGCATATGAAAGCTGGCAAGGCCCCCGGTGCAGATAACATCACAACAGAAATGATTAAAGCTTTAGAAGAATTTGGACTAGGTCAAGTCACCAGACTGCTGAACACATTATATGATACTGGAGATATACCTCCTGAATTATGTAACTCTATATTTATTGCAATCCCAAAGAAATCAGGAACCTTGGAATGTGATCAACATAGAACAATCAGTATAATGAGTCACATCACAAAGATTTTGCTAAGAATTATCATGCAAAGAATGAGGAAGAAGATACAACCTGAAATAGGGGAAGAACAATGCGGGTTTGTAGAAGGAAAGGGTACAGTAAATGCTGTGTATATGCTGCGAACAGTTATTGAACGTGCTATAGAAGTAAACAAGGATATACATCTTTGCTTTATTGACTATACAAAGGCTTTTGATAGCGTTAGACATGTCAGCATGGTGGATATGCTTGCAGATCTACAAATTGATGGGAAAGACATTAGACTTATAAAAAACATATATTGGAAACAACAAGCTGCAATAAGGATTGATAATGAAGTGGGACAGTATCAGCCAATTCAGAGAGGTGTTAGGCAGGGATGTGTGATGTCTCCAGATCTTTTTTCCCTGTACAGTGAAAATATTTTCAGAAATGTAGAGGATATAAATGGAATCAGCATTGGAGGACGAAACATCAATAACATTAGATATGCAGATGATACAGTATTAATTGCAGACAATGAGCAGGACCTGCAACAATTAGTAGATGCGGTTGTTGTACACAGTGAGCAACTGGGGTTAGAATTAAATTGTAAAAAGACTCAGGTTATGGTCGTCAGTAGGAAGGAAGAAGTGCCACAATGTAATATACAAGTAAATGGAAATATTCTTCAACAAGTGAATCTGTACAATTATCTTGGAACAGTTATAACATCTGATGGGAGATGCCTTGAAGAGATTAGAACAAGAATCGCCATGGCGAAAGTAGCCTTTAGCAAGATGAAAAACATTCTGACCAATAAGAAGATGTCAATTGAAACGAGAAAAAGAGTGTTGAGGGGATACATAGAGCCTGTTCTTTTGTATGGATGTGAAACTTGGACAATGAGCAGTCAAGCTGAAAAGCATCTGATGGCTGCAGAAATGTGGTTTCTGAGGAAAATGCAAAGAATACCATGGACAGACAGAAAAACCAATGACCAAGTACTACAGGAGACAAATGAAAATTGTAAATTGATTAGAGAAATTAGACGTAGACAGTCAAAATTTTTTGGACATGTTATGAGAAGAAATGGATTGGAGAACTTAGTGACAACTGGCAAGATCGAGGGGAACAGACCAAGAGGAAGACCGAGAGGAAAATACCTGGATGGCTTGGCCACATGGCATGGACGAGACAGGAACACTGAGCTGATCCACGACACTGGTGATCGAGTGAAATGGCGAGTCATGACCGCCAACGCTTTCCGGCATGGCACATGATTGATTGATTGAGTTTCATTAGCCTTTTTAGGCCCCGACCACGTATGCCTTACCATGCACCAATACCCACCAAGCGGTACAGACTGGTGTGTCAGAATCACTAATGCAGAACTTAGGGAGAGAACTGCAATGATTCCAGTGAATCCAGAAATTAGTAAAAAGTGCTGGTGCTGGATACGGCACACACTGAGAAAACTTGCTAACAGCTAGTTAGTCAACAGATCATCCTCATTGCACATCGAACCATTCAGTCAGTAAATCCTGCAGTGTGTAGCGGCTAACGACACCAGTTCTGTGTTGGTTGATAATCTTCTTTGGCTTCCTGCATAGTGTTTTGTTTGGCCACACCTCTTTTAACTTGCTGTTCTCGCAGTCTGACCATGGATGTAGATTCACAGTCATCACTTGGTTCTCGCAAGTGACTTACTTCTCATAGAGCATTCAGAATATCAACCTGGTCCATGGCTCATCCACCCGCCACAGTAGCCTTACCTGCATGCCTGTCAGCCTGCTCATTTCCATTAACACCCACATGCCCTGGCACGAAAATAAAACTAATCTTAGCCAACTGTGACTGCTTCAGAGACAACAACCACTGTCTTCGGACCCACCCCATCTCTGTCTTCCTGAGCAGACTCATTGAGTCACTAAGGAAACATGCCCGAGTGAAGGTCTGTGTCTCGAGCCATATAATTGCTTTACTTACTGCCATGACTTCCATAGACTACTTGTGGTCAAGGCAAAAGCACAAACATCTTCCTTCACAATTCTCCCTCCAGCCTGAGACATAAAGGCCCATGGATTTCTAGCTCAATCAGCTATGCTGAAAAACACATTGTAACAATAAAAGCAGATTGGATACATGGTACAAGAAAAAAGTAAACTAAGGAACCATGTTTCATGCCATGATACTTATTGGGTATATGGTAACAAGTGATAAGTAAAATACCCTTGTGACGTATTGGGTAATGGTACCAGCTGCATATTTTTAATATACCACTCAGCACTTAATGGGTAATGCATTTAGTATCATGCCAGTCATCTTTACTTCCCAGAGAATTTCCAGATACCAATTTTGGGCTGGGTCGACCTCTGAGCGCTTCCTCCCCAAATGTAAAGGCAGTCCCATGACTGATGTTCTACCTTGGAGCCTCTCCTCCCCAAATGTAATGGTAGTGCTATGACAGATGTTCTACCTTGGAGCCTCTCCTCCCCAAATGTAAAGGTAGACCCATAACAGATGCTGTATCTTGGAGCCTTTCCCATGACAGACGTACCCTGTAGCCCCGCCTCTCCAGATGTAAAGGTAGTCCCTTAACAGATGCTAGACTGTAGAGCCCTTCCCCCTCCCCTCCCCCATATAAAGGTAGTCCCATGTCAGATGCTGCACTTTAGAACCTCTACATACTTAACATATCAACAGTCAAGCCCATTTACTATGCACACAACTTCCCAGCTTGGAGACAGCAGCAACTGCCTGAGATGATAGAAAGCAAGTAAATGAACAAGAAAAAATGAACATCTCAGCATATTGAGAAAAAGAGAAATAACCCTAAACTACATAAAAGAACATTACCCAAGCAGCAATTGGACCCATGCATATACAGATGGATCAGCCAAAAATTCAATAGAGAATGGAGGAGGAGGAATTCTCCTAAATTTAAAAAATGGAGTGAAAAAAACACATTCAGTGGCAACTGGAAAGTTTTCAAGTAACTTCAAAGCAGAGGTAGAGGCTCTGAAAACTGCAGCAGAAATGCTCTTGATGGAGGACAATAAAGAGAAGCAAATAGCTATCTTCACAGATGCAAAGTCAGCTGTCTCAATACTGAAGAGCAATTTTTTGTTGCGTATCCCTTACGGGACGTTGCAGTCAACACCAGCATTTTCAGCTGCTGTTGATGTACTAGGCAAGTGTTACGTTCAGTAGTTTGCCATTGCTTTCTGAACGACCGGTCTCTATACCTTTTTCGAAAAAACCAGCACCGCCGTGTTTCGAACCCGGGTATACGGGCTCACAAACCGTGTTCGCAAGCCCTTCAGCCACAGAAACCGGTTAGCAATTAGACCGGAAGAGCAATAACAGCACAGAAATAGCTGACCTAAGAGCAGCACTCCATGGTCTAAGCCAGAAATCCAAAAAAGTTGTAATACAGTGGATCCCATCACATTGCAGTATACCTGGAAATGAAGAGGCTGACAGACTGGCAAAAGAGGGCGGACGACTACCACAGCCTGACATAGACATAACTTACAATGAGGCAAAGAGGTTGATAAAAAGCACCTATAAAACCAAATGGGAATCAGAGCATCCAGGCCACCAGAAGGATGATGCATATTACAAACTCGACCGAAGAGAACAAGTAGCAATCTTCAGACTCTGCACAGGACATAACAGGCTGAAATACCACTTGTTCAATAAACTAAAAATAGGAGATACTGATGAATGTAATTGTCGAACTGGAAAAATGACAGCAAAACATTTGCTGCAGGATTGCCCAATATATGCAGAACAGAGAAAGATATTTTGGCCCACACCTGCTTCATTTGAGGACAAGCTCTATGGAGATATCAACAAGCTCAAGTTGACCGCAGCTTACTTTAACTACATACAGGTTGACATTTAAAGGTGTATGAAGAAGTATTCAGACTGCCACACTTCATACCACAAGGATGTCGGTTACAAAAGCCTCCCGGAGGCATGAAATGGAATATTGCTCGGATAGCAAATCCATTACATGGAAAGTCCAAATCAAAAGCTCACTGTGTGAGCTTCATAAAAGGTGGAAAAAGTGTCCTAGTGGCACAAAATGGAATATTGCTTGGATAGCAAATCCATTACGTGGAAAGTCCGAATCAAAAGCTTACTGTGTGGGCTTCAAATAAGGTGGAAAAAGTGTCCTAGTGGCACGAAATGGAATATTGCTCGGATAGCAAATCTATTGCGCGGAAAGTCCGAGTCGAAAGCTCACTGTGTGGATGTCATCTGCACACTGCATTCTTCTGGTTTCCGGAAGAACAGCCTATGGTGAACGGAAGGCCCAATATACGGAAGTGAGGCTAAGCAGCCATGTGCAGGACGTGACGATTCCTTGGGTGAGCCCAGTACCAGAGCGCTATGTGTTGGCTCTGCAATTATGGAAGCCTCCTTGGATGGCGGGGAATGCCCATGGTCTGCCCCTGCCTTCCTTTGAGGGCTGACCAGGATGTCTTTGGCTGTTCTATATGGGCCAGCTAGGATGGGAGATAACACCACACCAGTGAGAGTCAAACGTCCTAAGAAATCCCCGGGAAGGTTAACCCGGTCAACAAATGCCCGCAGAAGTCGGATGTGTCGGCCTAATGGCGCAAGAACGCAGCTCTGCTGTAAACAGGCACAACGCAATCACATCCGGGAAAAAAAAAAAACTCCGGATGAACGAAGAAGAAGAAGAAGAAGAACCTCTACACCCCAAATGTAAAGGTAGTCCCATGTCAGATGCTGAACTTTAGAGCCTCTACACCCCAAATGTAAAGGTAGTCCCATGTCAGAGCTGAACTTTAGAGCCTCTCCTCCCCAAATGTAAAGATAGACCCAAGACAGAAGTTGTACCTTGGAGCCTCTCCTCCCCAGATGTAAAGGTAGTCCCATGACAGATGCCGCCATTGCTTCTCAGACAATTCCCATAAAATTCAGAACACTTTCCAGTGCCCATTTTATGAGGATGGGTTAACCCCAGAGACATGCGGCTCAGAAAAAGAAATCCTGCCATAGCCAGATACTGAACCTGAACCACTTTCTTGATAAACAATAGCTGTAACCACTAAGCAATCATAGCTTCATAGCTTGTAGGTGTAAGGAGTAAAAGCAAGTGTAAAAGTAATTAATCATGGTACAATCAAGTGAAGAAGTAATTATTCATGATACAATCAAGTGAAAAAGTAATAATTCATGATGCAATAAAGCAGATGATAAAACAATGCACATAATATTATTGGTGATTCATTCATTGCCATGATATTATTGACCATGTTGTTTCAGATTTTGAGAGCCGTGCAGGACTGCCACTGGGGACAATCAGCCACTTCATAGCAAGTCGGGGCATGGACAGCCCCTGGGCTCAGATGGAGTTGGGCAGACTGACAGTCAGTCAGTTCACCCAGTCCTTTAATAAGGAGCTGTCTCAGCATGTAAGTTACAAAGGGGCTTCAAATGAAAACTTTACAAGTATAGTACATATTACTTCTTCCTCTGTGTTCATCCGGAGTTGTTTTTTTTCCAGACATGATTGCGTTGTGAATGTTTACAGCAGAGCTGCGTTCTTGTGCCATTAGGCCGACACATCCGACTTCTGCGGGCATTTGTTGACCGGGTTAACCTTCCCATCCATCCATCATGTGCCATGCCGATAAGCGTGGGCAGTCATGTTTTGCCATCTCACTCGATCACCAGAGTCGTAGATCAGCTCCGTGTTCCAGTCTCGACCATGCCACTTGGCCAAGCCATCCAGGTAGTTAATTCTTGGTCTTCCCTTTGGTCTCCTCCCTTCGATCTTGCCAGTTGTCACGAAGTTCTCCAATTCATTTCTTCTCATAACATGCCCAACAAATTTTGACTGGCTACGTCTAATGTCTCTAATCAGTTTATGATCTTCATTTGTTTCATGTAGGACTTGTTCATTGGTTTTTCTGTCTTTCCATGGTATTCTTTGCATTTTCCTCAGAAAGCACATTTCCACAGCCATCAGATGTTTTTCAGCTTGTCTGCTGAATGTCCACGCTTCACATCCATATAAAAGTACAGGTTCTATGTAGCACTTCAACACTCTTTTTCTTAGTTTCGATTGATATCTTTTTATTGGTCAGTATGTTTTTCATCTTGAGAAAGGCTACCTTCGCCATGGCAATTCTTGTTCTAATCTCTTCAAAGCATCTCCCATAAGATGTTATGACTGTTCCGAGATAAGCTGTATCGATTCACTTGCTTAAGAATATGCCCATTTACTTGTGTATTACATTGTGATATTTCTTCCTTCCTAGTGACGACCATAATCTGTGTCTTCTCACAATTCATTTCTAACCCTAGTTTTTCACTGTGTGCAACCCGGGTGGTACATATTACAATAATCATGCCATTGTCTTGTAACCTGTCAATATTGTTGTTAAGGGTGTCAAGAGTGTTAAGCACATGACATCATGGTGCAGATGACCACGGTGATGTCATAAGGACAGTTTAAAGATTGCAACCCTGCTTGTGACATACACCAAAGGGGAGCAGCATTCTGTTTTCCGTTGTTTTATCAGTGAAGTGGTGAAACCTTTAGAAATTCATCGGCGAAAGAAGGAGATCCAGAATGATGATGCATGCCTGTCAGCCCAGTAAGTGTACAGGTGGGATCAGCCACTACCTTGAGAACAGAACTGCGAGGACGAAAGGACAAATCAGCAAGAAGATTGTGTTAAAGCAAGATTTTTCTCCTAAGAAGGTGTTCTGTCACCAACATTGTTCATAATGTACATAACAACATTACAGCAAGTTTTACAACTGGACTACACACCTCTCCCTTTGTAGACAATCTAGCAATATGGACTTCTGAAGAATATATATTAGTTCAGGTTACAGTGAAATGCACCAAGCCTTATCAGTGTGAATGGCCAAAAATCTGTCTAGTAAAAATCGTTGTTCTCTTTTTCAAAGAAAAACACAGTACTTTAAACTAGTGTTGAATAGAAACATGCTGCTGCTGGGTGGAAAACCAAACTGCCTAGGTGGCACTTTTGAACTTCTTTTCTGTGCTGGCACCAGTTAATCTATGTTTGTAGGTTATTAATAATTGTTTTAGACTTTCTGCTCGTTCCTGATCTATACAACAATACTGTTTTGACAGAGTTAAATACTAAGTTTGGTACATAGGAGTAGACATAAAGGACATCAGACTTATTAGTAACTTGTACTGGGAATACGTGGCGTCAGTTAGATACAGAAATAATTATTCATCACCCATAGAGATAAAAAGAGGAATATAGCAAGGATGTGTGTTGTCCCTAAGCCTCTTCAACCTATACACAGAAAGAATTTTTAAACAAGTCGAAATGCCTGGACTCAACATCAATGAAAGAATCATAAACAATCTTAGATATGCTGACGATACCGTGTTACTAGCAGAAAGCGAGCAAGAAAAACCTAATGGAACAAATAAACAGGCACAGTGTAGAATGTGATTTAGAAAACTGATAATTAGCAGAGGAAAGGAAAGGTCATCAATGAACATCACAGTAAACGGGGAGGTACTAGAACAAGTAACATGTTTCTCCTATCATGGACATATAATAGCAGATGATGACAGAAGTGAAATAGAAGTCAAAAAGAGAATAGGAATGCTCAAAAATGCTTACAGCAGAATGAAATCAGTTTTACTATCTAGAGAGATTACAAAGCATTAAAAATGAGAATTGTCAAATTTTACGTATATTCAACGCTACTGTGCGGCGCTGAAGCCTGGACATTGAACAAGAAACTAGAAAGTTGAATAGATGCCCTGGAAATGTGGATATACAGATGAATATATCATATTTCATGGAAACAGAAACAATCAAATACAGAGGTTCTAGAAAAATTGGGAATAAAAAAGAGAGTTGAAAGAAATGAAAAAGAGTCAAGTGAAATATTTTAGACTTTCTTCCATGTTCCTGATCTATACAACAATACTGTTTTGACGTTTTGATACTAAGTTATGGTGCTAGACTTAATATCTGTTGACTTCCACACATTTCCTAGTGTAAAGAAAGCTCCTCTTGCCTTTTGTATTCTTATTTCAATATCTTTATCTGTTCCGCCTATTTTATCTACAATGCTTTATAAATATATGTATGATTCCACCTCTTGGATTGAAGTTTCATTAAAGGAAATTGGGTTATTGTTTGCTTGGTTTATTTTCATTTTTTTTTTCTTTGGAAGTCAGCATGGCCAATTGGATAAGAGCACTTGTTCTTAAACATCCAGTGTGCTGATGCTGAGGTAAGGGTTTCAGCTTCTACATTGGTCAGTTAGACTAAAATGTTGACTTCTTGTCCCTGACTTGGGAATGTAAATTTCAAGTACCTCTGAAGTCTGAGTGAATTCGCCAAATGGCAAGGGGCATTGGTAATAGGGAAAGCTAATCCACTCGCAGAATTCAGTCCTGAGCTACTAGAAGTAGCGTGTATGGACTATGCTTGAGTTCAACATGAGTTAGCACCCCAAAAGAAATCTTTTTTTTTCACCTGTGAATGTGTTCACCTAATTGTTATATGTATGGTTATGTTATATGTCATGCTGTTTTCCCTTCAAGGTTGGCCAGGACATTGATATCTCTCCTTTGATGGCCAAACTAAACCAAATCCATGGCAAGAAAGCAGCATCACCGACCATGATAGAAGCTATAAAGTGTATCAGAGCTGAGGGTTT
Source organism: Cepaea nemoralis (assembly GCA_014155875.1). Classification (NCBI taxonomy): domain Eukaryota; kingdom Metazoa; phylum Mollusca; class Gastropoda; order Stylommatophora; family Helicidae; genus Cepaea; species Cepaea nemoralis. The sequence goes on along the minus strand of JACEFZ010013995.1, from coordinate 6,401 downwards.
GAAAACAGCGCTGCTCACCAACAACTGGTTTACTGATGAGCTGAAGTCAGAGTCAGCACTTCCTCTAGACAAATCATTGTTTGATGTGGTAGGTTGTATCATTTCTTCCACTGATTACCTTAGGAGCTGTGGTAGTGTCAGCATTGCCTTTAGATAAATCATTGTTTGATGTGGTAGGTTGTATCATCTCTTCCACTGATTACCTTAGGAGCTGTGGTAGTGTCAGCATTGCCTTTAGATAAATCATTGTTTGATGTGGTAGGTTGTATCATTTCTTCCACTGATTACCTTAGGAGCTATGGTAGTGTCAGCATTGCCTTTAGATAAATCATTGTTTGAAGTGGTAGATTGTATCATCTCTTCCACTGATCACCTTAGGAGCTGAGGTAGTGTCTGCACTGCCTCTAGACAAATAATTGTTTGATGCGGTAGATTGTATCATCTCTTCCACTGATCACCTTAGGAGCTGTTTTAGAGCCAGGAATGCCTCTAGACAAATCACTGTTTGATGTGGTTGGTTCTATCATCTCTTCAAGTGATCACCTTAGGAACTGTTTTAGAGTCAGGACTGCCTCTAGATAAATCATTGTTTGATGTGGTAGGTTGTATCATTTCTTCTACTGATTACCTTAGTAGCTGTGGTATTGTCAGCCCTGCTTATACACAGATCATTGTTTGATATGGTAGGTTGTAAAATCTCATTTACTGATTACCGTAAAAGCTGTTGTGAAGCCAGGACAGCCTCTAGACAAACCACTGTTTGATCTGGTAGGTCATATGATTGTATAGTCTCTCCTCCTATCCTGACAACTACACCCCCTGGGAAGGTTAAACCGGTCAACAAATGCACGCAGAAGTTAGATGTGTTGGCCTAACACACAAGAACGCAGCTCTGCTGTAAACAGGCACAATGCAATCTCGTCCAAAATAACTCTCCGGATGAATGCAGAAGAAGAAGAAGTATGATCTCTCCTATTGATTACCTTTTGAACTGTTGTAGAGTCAAAACTACCTGAGTAAAAGTCACTGTTTGATGTTTAGGTCATATAATCTCTTGTACTGATTACCTTAGAGCTGTGGTACAGCAAGCACTGCCTATAGGAAATGACTGTTTGATGTGGTAGGTCATAAAATCACTTCTGCTGATTACCTTAGGAGCTATGGTTTGGTCGGAACACTATTTGTAGGTAAATATGTTCGATGTGATAAGTTGTATAATTTCTTCTACTGATTATTACCTTAGAAACTATGGTTTAATCAGAACACTGTTTGTAGGCAAAAATGTTTGATGTTGTAGGTCGTATATTCTCTTCTACTGATTACTTTAGATGTTGTGGTAGATCCAACACTGTCTGCAGACAAATAATTGTTTCTTGTGGTTGCCTACAGATAAATGACTGTTTGATGTGGTAGGTCATATAATTTCCTCTACCAATTATGTTAGGAGCTGTGGCAGTGAGAACACTGCATGTAAATCATTGTTTTGAGGATTTTCTCGTAGGTGAGCACGGGTTTCGTGCACATGTATGTACATACACACGTACAAATGCACGAGCATATGTACTATGTATGTGCTTATGTAATTTTACTTTTAGGTACATAAATACTTTATAAATAGACTTGCATGAATGCAAGATGGCTTTTTAAGTATATGTCCATTTAAGTAACAATTTTGAGAACCCGTATCTTTCTGTTGGCAACATACATTTATAAATCAGAACCATTTTACAAACACTGAAGAAGAAAATTAAGGCCCTTGAACCTTATTGTTACAGAACAATTCTTAGAATTATGTGTATCAAGAAGAAGACAAGTACTGACACTCTACAACATCTGAACATAGAAAAAACTGGCTCATAAACTATTTCATGTTTCAGAAATAAACATCTTCTCCACATCAATCACAATGGTTTAGAAAGAACAGTTTTTATGTTTAGGGGGGAAAAAGTGGGGGGAGGTGTGTTTAATGGCAAGAGAATCATCTTGATTACACCAGGTTTTATCCCACATGGGTCAGAAGCATCACACAAAACTCAAACTCCACCAGTGCTAAAAAAAACAAAAAACCTGCACTTTTGTTTGGATATGAAGCGTGGACAATGAGCAGACAAGCTGAAAAAACATCAGATGGCTGTGGAAATGTGGTTTCTGAGGAAAATGCAAAGAATGCCATGGACAGACAGAAAAACCAATGACCAAGTCTTACAATAAACAAATGAAAACTGTAAACTGATTAGAGAAATTAGACGTAGACAGTCATAATTTTTAGGACACGTTATGAGAAGAAATAAATTGGAGAACTTGGTGACAACTGGCAAGATTGAGGGGAAGAGAACAAGGGGAATGCAGAGAAGTAAATTTCTGGATGGCTTGTCCATGTTGTATGGTCAAGACAAGAACACAGAGCTGATCCACAACTCTGGTGATCTTGTGAGATGATGAAACATGACCGCCCCCACTTATTGGCATGGCACATGATGATGATGTAAACTGACTGGCACCTGGCCGTCTTGACAGACGATAGTTTGTAAAATGGAGTTATACCTCTCCATAACACAAAGCCTGGGCTGAATTTAGAGGCTGTATGGTGCCCATGCAGCATGATCCCTCTCTTGGCATGCCTAATTTATTCCAGTGGAAAGGTAACACCAATACATCTGGAACAAGACAAGCTGTAGAAGCAATGCTCTAACTATTCGCCTGTTGGAGTTTCGATCCTAGACCAGTTGCCTACCAAGGCTTAGAGCCTGGTCTGCAATGACATTTAGTCTTTATGTTGCATTTCCACGCACTAGGTTTAGGCTTGTACCCTCCCAGTTGCCCTCCTGTGCCCGAAGCTGCTGGCACAATGTGGGAAGTCAGATTTGGTGAACACCACCCAACATTCAGCACTAACTGAAAGTAGTTGGTACTGTCTACTGTCATACAGTTGCTCAGTCATATCTGACTAAGATGAGTATGTAAAGACAACACTGTCATGCCCTAATTATAACCTAATGTATGAAAGATTGAATGAGGTAGATGACCATTGGTTAATCAAAAGTCATGTGGTCTTTATTATTAATTCATTGTCTTGGAGGTGAGCAAGGCTGAATGGATAAAAATGTGCGTTCTTAAACATCCGGTGTGCTGATGCTGAGGTAAGGGGTTCAACCCCTACACCGGTCAGTTGGACTAAAATGTTGACATCTTGTCCTGGCTTGGGGATGTAAACTACAAGTACCTCTGAAGTCATGCCAGATATGAAGGTCTCTGACAGTCAACAAATCATTCACAGGTTGTAGAGTCATGTATCCTCGGCATACGGAAACCTGACAAGAGAATATACCTACGGTGCCTTCAGGAGCTGATGGTCAATGCTGATGAAACAGTTTTCTTAGATGATATCGGTGGTAACTTGAAGGCAGCGAAAGAACTTGGAATTAGAACAATTAAGGTATGCTGTCATTTAGTTTATAAGTTGGTAGTTGTAACTGGGAATAGTGAGAGAGCAAGGCAGTTATGCTGTCAGTAAGTTAATAGTAGTAACTGAACAATTAAGGTATGCTGTCAGTCAGTTTCTAAATTGGTCGTTATAACTGGGAATAGTGAACAAGCAAATTACCTATGCTGTCAGACAACAAGTGAAGTAGTTAGGATGTCTTATGGGAATGAGACCAAGTCAGCAGGAGGGAGAATTTATTTATGGCGCCTCTTACCCGGCAGTTGCCACATCATAGGGTTTTGAAATATTTTATAGAGATAGCTGCCCCACCAACTAACTCACCTTCTCTCAATGAACACCGCCTGTGTTGTTGCCTGCTGCTTATTCAACATAATCACAGCTAACCTCTAGACAAAATATCTAGAGGCCACTCCGCCATCCGCCACCCGGTGGACGAGTCTAGTTGCTGGACAGGCTCCTACCCCAAGTTCAATCTGAAGTTAACGCTTATATACCCTAGACCTCACGAATCAGCAGTAATTACACAAATTGAACATTTAATAAAATCATGTACGTGTGTGGAAATCTGTGTGTATATATGTGGAAGCCTGTTTATACATATGTGGAAGTCTGTGTGTACATGTGTGGAAGTCTGTGTGTACATGTGTGGAAACCTGTGTGTATCTGTGTGGAAGCCTGTGTGAACATATGTGGAAGTCTGTGTGTACATGTGTGGAAACCTGTGTGTATATGTGTGGAAGCCTGTGTGTACATGTGTGGAAGTCTGTGTATACATGTGTGGAAGTCTGTGTGTACATGTGTGGAAGTCTTTGTGTACATGCCTGGAAACACGTATAGAAGCCTGTGTGTACATGTGTGGAAGTCTTATTTACATATGTGGAAGCCTGTGTGTACAAATGTGGAAGCCTGTGTGTACACATACATATACATAAGCCTATATGTACATCTGTGTCAAAATGTTAAATGTATTGAAGACACCAAAATTAGTTTATCACAAACAGCATTTTTTTCTAGGAAGAACGAAGTACCACAATGTAATATACAAGTAAATGGGAATATTCTTTAACAAGTGAATTGATGCAATTATCTCGGAACAGTCATAACATCTGATGGGAGATGCCTTGAAGAGATTAGAACAAGAATCGCCATGGCGAAAGTAGCCTTTAGCAAGATGAAAAACATTCTGACCAATAAAAAGATGTCAATTGAAATGAGAAAAAGAGTGTCGAGGGGATACATAGAGCCTGTTCTTTTGTATGGATGTGAAACTTGGACAATGTGCTGTCAAGCTGAAAAACATCTGACGGCTGCAGAAATGTGGTTTCTGAGGAAAATGCAAAGAATATCATGGAAAGACAGAAAAACCAATGACCAAGTACTATAGGAGACAAAAGAAAATCGTAAATGGATTAGAGAAATTAGACGTAGACAGTCAAAATTGTTTGGACATGTTATGAGAAGAAATGGATTGGAGAACTTGGTGAAAACTGGCAAGATCGAAGGGAACAGACCAAGAGGAAGACCGAGAGGAAAATACCTGGACGGCTTGGCCACATGGCATGGACAAGACAGGAACACTGAGCTGATCCACTACACTGGTGATCGAGTGAAATGGCGAGTCATGACCGCCCACGCTTTCCAGCGTGGCACATGATTGATTGATTTACAGGACATCGCTGTCAACACCAGCATTTCACCACTGATGTTGATGTCTTGGCAAGATTATGCTCAGTAGTTTGCCATTGCTTTCTGAGCGACTAGCTCACATACCCCCGTAATTAACTAACGCGATGCAATCTGCTACCGAATCTCTCGCAGATGTGTTCCCCTACTTGGATATACGGGATTACAGAGAAAGTCATTAACACCTTCGCCAGGGAGGCCGGCACAAACAGAATTAGGCAATCAATATATGAGATGAGACCATAAAAACTGAAACATGTTGCAATAGCTGGTTAAATTAATCTTTTTTTTTTGGTGCAGGCTCGCTTTGAATTCAAGCATAGGCAATACACTAGAAGTTCTAGGAGAAACGGACTGAATTTTGCATGTGGATTAGCTTCCCCTATTACCAGTGTCCCTCACCATCAGCTGAACCCACTCTGACTTCTGAGGTGGTTAAATTAATGACAAAATGGTTAATAGAAGGCTGGAGAGATGGTTCTGGACTGTCTTTCATTAACGTATGAAATGATAGCACATGAGTTTATTCATTTTGCTAGTGTGTAGGACCAGGGGAAATACCAGCTGGCAAGTCACTGGCACCTTGCTGTCTTGATAGATGAGAGTTTGTTACATTGGCCCCCAAAAAGGCATAATAACTACAACCAGACCAGGGATGGAGTTATACCTCTCTATAACACAAAGCCTGGGCTGACTTGTAGTGGCCATGTGTTGCCCATGCAGCATGATCACTCTCTCTGCATGCCTAGTTTACTCCAGAGGAAAGGTAACACCAAAACATCTGAAACAAGACAAGCTGCAGAAGCTGCCAGATCAGCAAAGCAATGCTGTGACTGTCCGCCTATCACAGCTTCCATTGCAGGTCTGCATGCCCGAATGGGTAAGAACACATGTTCTTAAACATCCGGTGTGCTGATGCCGAGATTAGCGGTTCAGCCTCGACACCGGACAGCTGGACTAAAATGTTGACCTGTCGTCCTTGACTTGATAACGTAAATTACAAGTACCTCTGAAGTCTGAATGGGTTCGCCTAATGGCGAGGGACACTGAATGGGTTCACCTGATGGCGAGGGACACAGTTAATAGGGAAAGCTAATCCACACACAAAATTAAGTCTATCACTACTGTAATTAGCGTGTATGGACTACGCTTGAGTTCAAAGCGAGCGAGTGCAAAAAAAAAAAAACAGCATTCATCCTAGACCAGTCACTGATAAGCTTAGGACTGTCGCCCTGCTGTGACAAAATTTTAACTCAAAAACCCTCCCAATATG
>JACEFZ010013994.1:32500-34003 GCA_014155875.1 Cepaea nemoralis | reverse complement strand
TCGTTCTTCCTAGTGACGACCATAACCTGTGTCTTCCTACAATTTAATTCCAACCCCAGCTGCTCACTGTGTACAACCACAGCGTCTACTAATTGTTGCAGATCCTGTGCATTGTCTGCAATCAATACTGTATCATCTGCATATCTAATGTTATTTATGTTTCGTCCTCCAATGCTGATTCCATTTAGGTCTTCTACATTTCTGAAAATATTTTCACTGTATAGGGAAAAAAGATCTGGAGACATTACACATCCCTGCCTTACACATCCCTGCCTAACACCTCTCTTAATAGGTTGGTATTGTCCTACTTCATTATCAATCATTATGGCAGCTTGTTGTTTCCAATATATGTTTTTTATAAGTCTAATGTCTTTCCCATCAATTTGTAGATCTGCAAGCATATCCACAATATTGACATGTCTAACTCTATCAAAAGCCTTTGTGTAGTCAATAAAGCAAAGATGTATATCCTTGTTTACTTCTAAAGCACGTTCAATAACTGTTCGTAGCATATACACAGCATTTACTGTACCCTTTCCTTCTACAAAACCACATTGTTCTTCCCCTATTTCAGGTTGTATTTTCTTCCTCACTCTTTGCATGATAATTCGTAACAAAATCTTTGTGATGTGACTCATTATACTAATTGTTCTATGTTGATCACATTCTAAGATTCCTGATTTCTTTGGGATTGCAATAAATACAGAATTACATAATTCAGAAGGTATATCTCCAGTATCATATAATGTGTTCAGCAGTCTAGTGACTTGCTCTAGACCAAATTCTTCTAAAGCTTTAATCATTTCTGTTGTGATGTTATCTGCACCGGGGGCCTTGCCATCTTTCATATGCTTAAGAACATTTTGAACCTCCATCTTTAAAATTGCTGGTCCTTCATTATTAAATCTAATAGCATACTGTTCATCTCTGTTATCATTATACAGGTCTTTCACATAGTCTGTCCATACATGTAGAATCTGATCTTTTTCTATTATGATTTTGCCATCTTTAGATTTTAGAATGCCTGTTGATGTACTTGTTCTTTTATTAGTAAGTTCCTGAATTCTTTTGTGCACTAATTTGGTATTTTGACTGTTGTGTTGTTTTTCAATTTCTAAGCACTTTTCCTCAAGCCATGATTCTTTTGCCTTCCTACATAATATTCTGACTTGTCTGTGAATTTCTTCATATTTGGCAGGATTATTTTTGTTGAGTCTTCTTGTTTCCATTAAGTGTAAAATTTCCTAAGTCATCCATTTCTTACGACCCACCTTCTGTAATTTTGGAATAGTTATTTCTGCAGCCACATTGATTGAATTCTTTAACATTTCCCATTTATCATCCACATCCTGGAATAAGATCTCTAGATCAGACAATATTTCAAATCTGTTCTGTACTTCTATGTTGAATTTGTTTTGTATTTCCTTGTCATTACTCAATGTACACAAATCATATTTAGTGTTCCTTGTTGTATACTTGACTTTCTTCAACTTTATCCTCAAT
>JACEFZ010013994.1:10000-30000 GCA_014155875.1 Cepaea nemoralis | reverse complement strand
ACACACCCTCTCCTCCTGTGTTGCGTTATAAACTTTGACTCATGGTTGTGACGCAAGAGGTTTCTAAAAAATTAGTGTCTCTAATTTTTGTCAAAGACTATTGATAACCTGGTTCTGGGTAACTTAATAGACTACTACTGACTATTGTCACAATGTAGTCTCACTTTACTTGGCTACTGGTGATCGCCTCAAACTTGTCTGGTTGGCGTGAGCCCTCTTCTCATCGCAATATTATATTAATTAGAGGTTTGTCTGAACCGGACCATTGTCTTATAAGACCTGCCCTCAAATAGCAAATTAACTCACTACCCATACAAAGTTGACTTTCTTAGGGTCAACACATGAATTGCTTCATGTCCCCCATATAATATTAAACAACCCTTACACAAGCTGTGTGCGACAGGCTTCACCTATCTCGCTTCCGCGTGTAAAGTTATCTTTCACTGTTAAGTTAGTGTTTCGTTGTCTATTGTGTCCCTTGACCCGGAGTTATCCCTCTTTGTTTTAACAAATGTATGTAATTTACTTGTTTGTTTTCCTGGTTGTTTGTGTGTTTTCGTGTAACTATTAATATACTTTAATTTCTGACATATGTGTCTATCTATAATATGTATGTAAGTTAGTTTTCAAGTGCCATAATTCGGTTAAATGTGGCCACAAACAAGTGTATAACACTAATTCGTGGCTACGTTTCCGCCTTATGAGACTTAACATACTTTATCTATGATCTATACTAAACTACACTAAACTATACACACCACATTGAAGACAGTACATTTTCACTATTGAAAGCAAACGCCTGACGCAGACAAAAAATAAAAAAGTCGCGTTGAGCGGCAGAAAAAATCCGCTGGTTGTCCCCATTCTCTCTTGTATATTTTCCCTTTTCTCTCACTTTCACACTTCTGTCACACATCTTTTATCCTCCCAACTGTTTAAAAACCTTGAAGTGACACTGTACAAGTTTAGCTCGTTTGAAAACGTTGAGCTTAATGACTGTGCCTAACTTACTGCACGAGTCATGTATTTACAAAATATGTACATGGATGAAATAGGGTTGATAGAATTGTACCCTGATATTCCTAAACTCTATTTTAATGACATACTAATACTAATTCTATATCTATATATTCTAACTTGTTGTAGAAAATCAATCTAATTTAAGGGAAGTAATATAACTATCTACAAATGAAAATGATGTGAGATGAGTTATGTACTTTTCTGAAATGGGTGATGTGAAATGTAACAAAATTCTAAATAATGTTTTAATGAAAACACAAATATATGATTGATATATTTATTCTAAATGTTGTAATTGATGAATGTTATTTGTATACTTTAATCCTATAAGATGTAAACTACATTTAATATTAAATGATGATGTTGTTGAAGTGTTCATTAAGATGGAATGAAATAAAGTGAAATGGAATGAACTAAATGGTGTTATTCCTATCTACACTAAATAATACTGGTCTTATCTAAACTTTCTATCCTGGTTTTTTAATTAGCTATTATTAAGTGTAAGTACTGTCCTAATCTAATTTTATCCTACGTAAGTGGGTAAATTAATGATTTATTTAAACTACAAAAAAAATCTATTTATATTCTCTAAATCTAATCTACTCTATCTTAAAGTAACTAATCTAACTATAATTTAACACTATATTAAAACTGTTATAATACATATCACAATATTAGGTATATATACATGGTATCTATTTACCTCAGGTTATTGCTTGCCATAATGTTCAGAAATTGTTTTCGTTGGCATAGTTTATATATACATAATTATCCTGGGTATACTAAATACACTACACAGTCATACTTGTGTCCTATGGGTCTTATTTCGCTCGTAGATTCCGCACGTTACGTAGACCAGTAAATTCGTGTCTGTTATTTATGCAATGTTCTGACACTGTTCTTCCATGATTAACACAGGTGATTCACCGGAACACAAATGGAGCATAGTAAGTAACGAGCTGTCTATGTACACACGGTGATACACTTGTTCCTGGAGCATAGTTCTTATTTTGCTGTCTACGGACACATGGTAGTTCAATGTTCTTAGCACACAGTCCTGAAAATCATGTCTCTGTAATAAATAGGATATTTTACATAGGATCCTCTAAGAGTACTAATTAACCTTTCTTATACTACCTACTCATGTGGAATATCAGGTATTTCTACCTCAGATGGTCGACTCAGGGTATCAGCAAGAATGTTATCCCTACCCTTAATATGTTCTATACTAAAAGTATAATTCTGTAATATCAATGACCACCTGTAGATGCGGTCGTTGCGATGTACCCCACTTTGTATGACCGTGATCGGGGAGTTGTCAGTCTGGACCACAAAGTGAACACCCGCTAGAAATCGATGCAACTTCCTCACCGCATAGATGACGCTTAGGGCTTCCAACTCTGATATGGAATATCTGGACTCAGCAGGTGTGATCTTGCGGCTCACGTAGCAAATTGGATGGAAGATGCCATCATAAAACTGGCCTAGTACTGCAGCGATGGAAATCCTGCTGGCATCTTTCCTAAGATAATAAACGAGCCTAGGATTAGGCAAACGGAGGATTGGTACATTACTAAATAGGCGTTTCAATTTTGACAATGCAGAAATTAATAATGCATCTTTGACATCTAATTTGACTGATGCTTTTAACACATTTGAAAATACACTTGTAATTTCAGCTAAGTTCGGTATGACTTACTATAGTAATTTACTAAACCCAAAAGACTCCTGACCTGCTTTTTCGTTGTAGGCATGGTCAGGTTCATAATTTTAGTAATAATTCTATTGTCAGTTTTTAGTTGTCCTTGTGAAATGACATGACCCAAAAAATCAATTTCTTGTAGGCCCAATTCGACTTTGCTCGGTTTGACAGTGAGACCGAAGAGTCGCAACCTATCGAAGACATGTCTGAGTTTCAGTAAGTGTGTTGTCCAGTCATCTGTATGGACACAAATATCATCTATATATGTCACTGTATTCGTCACTCCATGCAGTAAATCTCTAGTTAAGCGTACGAAAGTGGCAGGAGCGTTGCGAAGTCCGAAAGGAAGAAAACGCCACTCGTAGAGACCTAAAAGTGTTGAGAAAGCAGTAAGATGGATAGATTCAGTCTGCACAGGGACCTGCCAATATCCCTTAGTAAGGTCTAATTTAGAGAAGATTTTGGAAGTGGACATGTCCAGAAAAGGATCTTCGCAGGAAGGAATTGGTTCTGCGTCGATCTTAGTGACATTATTGAGCTTTCTATAGTCCACACAAAGACGAATGGTGGAGTCTTTTTTCTTGACAAGGACGATTGGAAAGGAGTACTCAGATGTAGATTTCTGAATGATCCCACTAGCTTCTAAATTAAGAATTTCCTTATTTAGACTTTCTCTATAGCTGAGTGGGATAGAGTACGGCCTGCATTTGATAGGCTTAGAGTCCGAAAGAAGGATGGAGTGTTCGATTCTGTCCGTCCTACCTGGAATGTCGGAAAATATGTCCTTATATTCCGTTACTAACTCTATTATCTGTCGTCGTTGCTCGTCTGTTAGTCCCTGTTCTACTCGTATAGAATCTAATGTCGCAGTCTTGTCGACAATTGGAACAGGTAGTTCCATCCCGTCGTCGTCTACCTGATTCAGTACAGTTGTGGTGCTAAGTGCGTTTTCTGTAAACTCACTCGGTGTATGGATATCGTCGGATTTGCCAGTCTCGCTAACTAGTGTAGTTGCGTTGTGTATGTCCGTCGTCTCATCAATCGGTGTGGATGCATTGTGTTCGTCTGTCTCTAATTCTGTCTCTTGTCGTGAAAAGTAAGGTTTCAACATGTTGACATGAAATATCTTTAAGTGTCCGTTTATTGATATTTCATAGTCGACATCTGAAATTTTACGTACCACCTTGAATGGCCCTTGCCATGAGGTCAATAATAAATTTCGTTTGTCTGGAAGTAAAAGCAGTATGTCTTGATCTGGTTCAAGATTAATAGTTCTCGCACCTTTATTTGCGTACTGGCGGTAGATTTAACCCTTCCTCTCCAAAGCTGCCTTGGCTATGATACACGATTTCATAATCTTGTCTCGTGTCTCTGTTACAATTTCATAAGGTGTTTTAGGGGTTGGAATTTCAATGGAATTAGTTACTACCTGATGATAAATTGTTAGGGGTCCACGTGGGTTAGCCCCGTACACTAATTCAAACGGTGAGAATCCCGTGCTTGAATGGGGAATCTCCCGATAGGCGAACAGCACTGTTGGTAACAGTGTATCCCAATCAGCTGAGTTTTCTGCTGTCACCTTAGCCAGCATATGTTTCAGATCTCCGTTAAGTTTTTCTACGATTCCATTGCTGGCTGGATGATACGCTGTTGTAAACTGTTGTTTAATCCCTAACATTTTAGTAAGGGCTTGCGTTGCAGCCGATATGAATTGGGTTCCACGGTCGGATAAGATGGTACGAGGGAATCCGAATCGTGAGAACAAGTGTAGAAAAACGTTGGCAACGTCTTTGGAGGTGATGTATTTCAAAGCTACTGCCTCAACCCACCTTGAACATCGTTAAAATGTAGCGATTTCCTTTGCTGGACACCTGGTTTAGGGGTCCAACAATATCGACCGCCACACTCTCAAATGGCCTAGAGGCCAGTGTTGAAGGCTGCACTTCAGCTGTAGGATGTTTACCCTTACGTACTAGTTGTTGACAGACCTTACATGAACGACAAAATAGTTTTATGTCGTTACAAAACCCCGGCCAATAAAAATGAGCCTGAATTCTGGCCCTCAGTTTGTCGTAAGCAAGGTGACCAGCAAACGGTGATTCGTGTGCAATCTTTAGCACAGTTTGGCGGTGTTGTACAGGTAACACCGTTTGCTGAATCTCATATTTACCAGTTGTATAATAGCGGGTAAGAATGCCATTATTCAGTCTAAAAAACCATGATGCGTTTTTCGTTACTTTGGCTTTTTCTTTCAATAACTTCAGATACGGAGACACACTCGGATCAGCTTTTTGCTGGTCTATGAACTTCTGTCTGCTGGTATCATCTGTGCTAGTTGGTGATAGCAACAGTAGTCTTTCATCCTGTAATGTGTCTTGGTGTTTCGTAGTATCTGCTCTGGTTGTTGCATTAGCTGCATTTAATTTCTCCCATGCAGCTATTTCTTTGTTCGTGCAATGTTTTAATTGGGGTAAACATCCCAAAATCAAATCAGTACAAGGGTTATCTAAAATCGCACATGTAAAGGTACCAGAAAGGAAAGGAGGGTTAATACGGGCTTTGGCCAAAGGGTAAATTTCAATATTGCCCGAAAAAGTTCGGCATTTGACTGAGTCACCTGTATAATCACTTGGATTCACCAGTTCCTTTCTAAGACCTATAAGAGTGCTCCCACTGTCCAGCAAACATTGGCATGGTTTTTCGTTGACCAATGCATTGTGGAACACCAAATTGCCTCTGGAGGCTAATGCTGCGTTTACACTCTCAGTGGAGAATGGTATTGTATGCCCACATTCTAATTTTCCGTCTGCATGGAATTGGTGACATCGTTCACAACTGTTAAAGCTCAATACATCATTTACAGAACAAACATTTTCAGCTTGGTTAACAGGTAATTCATTTTCAACTTCACAGTCAGTCTCACTCTCACTATCAGATGATGTATCAATTAATACTGCATTGTTGGCTTTCATTCGTTGGCGGCCCAGGCACTTATTTGAATAATGGCCGTAGCTGGAACAGAAAAAGCATTTGACTGCACGCCTGTATGCAGTTCTCTTGTTTTGTTGCTTCTTAATGACATTCTCAAGATGTGCCGGATAGTTAGGCGATTTATCACACATAGAATAAGTATCATGAAAAAGTTGGCAATACACACATTTGGGTAATTTATGGTCTTTTTTGTCGACTCTCTGAAATGGTTTTTTATTACTCCTATAGCTTGTAGGTTGGTCCTTAACAAAAGAAACTATTTCAGAGTCGCTATTAGATGTTTTAAAAATCTCCCTATTGGAGGAAAAATAAGCTGAGCCCTTTTTTTCAAATTGTTCTATGCTCTCAATGTCTGACTGCTGAAGAAATTTAGCGAAAGGAGATGGTATTGTGGATATGACTTTATCCATGGCTATTAAATTTTTAAGTTTTTCAAAATCTTTTCCTATGTTTGCAGCATTGAGCCATCTATTTAGTACGCTCTGGACATTTGAGACGTAATCAATGAAAGTCTCACTGGGTTTTGGTTTCAGGTTGGAAAACTGTACTTGATACCCAGGGGCATCAAGTAAGAAATGTTGCATTATCCTATCATGGATGTACTGATAGTTAGATCTAAGCTCAGTTGGTATTGATTCTATCACTTTAAGGGGCTCCCCACTAAGGTTCTTCGTGTAAATCATAGCCCACATCTCGATTGGTACTTGGTGGTACTTAAACTGATATTCGACATTTTCTGTCCAGGCTGATATGGAGTCTTCTTTACAGAATGGTTTAATAATATTCTTATACTTATTAAATTTATTTTCTTCCTGCTGACTCTTTAGTTTTGTAGCAGAGATCTCTAAGTGTGAATCTACATCCATCCCTTTCATCTTTAACTGTGTCTCTGATTCCACTTGTATTTGTTTTTCCTTAACTCTTGCCATTTCATCTATCGCTTTTTGCTTTAGTTCTTTCTCCTGATCTAGTTGCTTTTGCCTTAATTCTTTTTCCTGATCTAACTGCTTTTGCTTTGTTACCTCAGCTAGTTGTGCCATTTCTTTTTGATGTTGTCTATCCCGTTCTTCCTTTTCCTTCTGATGTTGTCTTTCTCGTGCACGTTCATCTCTCTCAGCATCTTTTGCTTCCTTCTCAGCATCTTTTGCTTCCTTAAATTTTTTATCAGCATATTGCTCTAGCTCCTTTCCTGTGTATTGTAAATCTTTGCCTGCTTTTATGAAATCAGCTAAAGTTGCCATGTTGTTGGGTTATTAGCTAGCGTTGACAGGCACTTCAATATTTACTCACTTATTTATATTCGGAATATGAAGTAATTTACCACACTGTGCACCACTGATATATTTTTAGATTACACCTTGAAAAATGGATGACACAAAAAAAATATTCTAATAGATCACACCCTGAAAAAGAGATGCATTATTAATCATATTGCATTGAAAATAGTTTGGGTATACTCATCTTAACATTCCAGATCAATCAGGTACAATCGTTTGGCACCTCAGGTCAAATCGTTAGGCACTATGACATACACCTTGTGCTCTTCTTCCAAACAGCTGTTGTTCTGCCTGGTTTACAGGAGCAGTAACAATTAACAACTTGTAAATGATATATGACTTTAGACAATTTGGTACAATCACATCACATGCCCCCAGAACAGTACAATGTAGTCTAATTAATATTAAATGTCAATGTCCTGTCTTCGTTCTAACGTCGTATGCCTTGCTTTCCTATTCTAGTTTAATCTATGGAAGTGTTGTGCAGGCCAAGTCTTATTTGCCTTGCAAAAGTAGTGCCATCGCTGACGGTAACAAAATAGAATAGGTATATAAATAATTAAATAACTGCTTTGAAATAAATATAAAGGTAATAATAATGTTTAAATAAATAAATATATTCAATAAATAACGTATTTGAACAAATAATGTTTGGTATAAGCCAATGATTCAGGAGAGCATCCGCTTTGCGATTTGTCAACAATCCGTCGCCGATTGCAAATGGCGTAATACAGCTGTTTGTCAGCCGCAATACGTCAGAGGCGCAGCGCTATCTTTAGATTGGAAAATCAATAATGTTCTCGGCTCATTTCGTTTTGTGTATCGCTCCGCCATGAATCATATTTGACACATATTCATAAACAAATAAGTAATTACATAAATAAATGATAGAAAACAATAATATCAATACTTACAACTTCGAAGAACATATGATTATAAGCACAAAATATTTCATTAAGCACAAATAAATATTATTTGGTCACGATAGGCACAGCACAGCTCGCAACTCGACCTAGTCTGCACACGTCATTATCACACTAACACAAATTAAACCCCGTGATTAAATAACAATAATACTATTTCAGAGCCGTGGGTGAGTGTTTTAGCTTGAACAATTGTCCAAGCTACACTTCTGACACCACTTTAATCCGCCTGTCAGCAACCGATGCGTCAGGCATTACAGGATCAACTTCTCCCGTACCACACAAAAATATTGCAAGTCGTACGAGAGGTATGGATGATGCATTTTATTGTCACTGGCTCTTTAACAATAGATTACTGCACAAAAACGGTCGCTATTAAATCACTCATAAAGACACAGAATTCCCTATCCAGTCATATCCTATCCCTACAGCTAACTCTATCTACTTGGCTAAGGAAACGCGCATCGACACTAATCGATGCGCTCACTATGAAAGTCAGTTCCCGTCTGACTATTCTACTCGCGTGGCTACACAGCCCGCGGAAGGACCTTGGGCGTCCTTCGGCTTTTTGCGTGCTGCAACACTCAGCACGCTTAGAGTAGCCGTTTACTCTTGAGTGGGATTCCACTTCTCCGTGGCTATCACGTAGGCGTGATTCTGCCGTGATCAGAGTGCTTACTCTCTGTGGTTGACACCTCCGTGTCTCATGGGAGAACTAGTTAATAGTTCCCCTCCCTATCACCTACCCTGCCCTCTTGTAGGGGCACTGGGTTACCTCTATTCTACTTGAGGTAGACCACTCATTCAGGGTGGTCTTCTCTCTTGAGGTAGACCACTCCTTCAGGGTGGTCTTCTATACTTCAGTCTTTGACAGTCATCCGCGACGCTGTCACATACACCGAGCACGCCAAGAGGAAGATCGTTACCGCCATGGACGTCGTCTACGCCCTCAATCGCCAGGGTCGCACACTGTACGGCTTCGGAGGTTAGAGGATCCAGTCTCGGCCACACCCACCCCGGCCCTTTTAGGGCCCCCCACCAGACCTCAATTTGGCACCCCTCTTGTTGACATTGCCACGAGTTCACAGGGAGACTCCTGTGTACACTTTTTACCAGTTGAGAACACTTGTCTTCTCTCACGGACTAGATTGCTCTGTACACTTTTATTAGAAAATGCATTGCTTGATACATATTTTCTAGGTGAGTACAATCATTCGTTCGTTCGTTCTATCGATCTGTCTTTTTGTGTCTGCTTCTCTATCTATTTATCTATATATCTTATTATGTATCCATCCATGTATCTATAATTATCTACCTGTCCATCCATTCACATACCCACCCACGCACTCACCCACGCATCAATCCCGTATTGATTATTTGGGATTCAATTTTCAAAATTGAGAAATTTCAATAGGTCGCTGGTCATGAATGTTTCCCTAAAATTTAAAGTTGCTGGATCACTAGGAAGGTTGTCAAAAACAATGTGCTGACACTAGATGCTGCTACTTTGCATGCGGGCAGTACAAAACGCGGCTCAGAGACGTGGCAATAACATCTCTATATTTATCACTAACAGAGGGCGTGGCGAGCATTGCTTGGCGCTGGAGATAGCAAGTTATATTTAGCTATGACCAGGATGTAATCAGGATAACACCTCGCCAAGAAACTTCCTAAAACATGCCACTGTGAACTTATGCACCCTCCCGCCACACTGATAATTAACCAGTTATTGAGATACTGAACAAAATAGGGAAATACACTCTTGGAGGTCACGGTCAGAAACAAAGTGTATACACCTGAAGAAGACATTAATTCATAAAGTGAAGAAGTTAGGTCACTTGATGACCATGTCCCGGTGTACACATAAGAGTTACCTATGACATAGCAAGTTATAAGACCTAGTGGAACAAGTAAACAGGCACCGTGCAGAATCGAGATTGTGGCTTAGATATTAACATCCAAAAAATGAAAACTGTGATAATTAGCAGTGAAAAGGAAAGGTCATCAATGAACATCACAGTAAACGGGCAGATACTAGAACAAATAACAAGTTTCTCCTATCTTGGACATATAATAACAGATGATTGCAGAAGTGGAATAGAAATTTAAAAAAAAAAAGAGAATAGGAATGGCCAAAAATGCTTTCAATGGCATGAAATCAGCATTAACATCTAGAGATAATAATGCATTACAAATGAGAATTGTCAAATGGTATGTATATTTGTATATTCAACGCTGCTGTATGGCGCGGAAGCCTGGTCATTGAACAAGCAACTAGAAAGTCGCATAGAAGCCCTGGAGATGTGGATATACAGACGAATATGTCATATTTCATGGAAACAAACACAAACAAATGCAGAGGTTATAGAAAAACTGGGAATGAAGCGAGAGTTGATGAAAGGAATAAAGAGGAGGCAAGTGAAATATTTCGGCCACGTTAAAAGACATGATACTCTTATAAAATCCATACTGGAGGGCAAGGTAGCAAGAGGTATACAACGATACAAGTGGGAAGATAACATCAAGAGATGGACGAACATCAGCCTGACAGAATGTACAGTCAGGGCGAGAGACAGACAGTGTTAGAGATCCATTTCAGCCAACCTTCATTGTGGAGACGGCACCTGATTGATTGATTGATTGATTGATTGATGACACAGACTCTTAGACAGTAGAAGGTACTACCTGCTTTCTGTTAGCGCCGAATGTTTGATAAGGGGGATGGGGGGAGAGGGGGTGCCAAAGGCAGTGCTGCATGTGTTTCAAATCTCCTTACTTTTGCCATCTGACGTGGTAACATTTCCCATTCTCTGGTGACAAAGGAAAACGGACTGCTTCATTTTGCCACTAGAAGGATGTGTTGAAAATATGTGAAAACAAGGATCTACTAGCCTTGGTACTGACTCTATTGTGATCATATTAATAATCTCTCTCTATATATATACAATATCCATCCATCCATCATGTGTCATGCCGGTAAGCGTGTGCGGTCATGTTCATATATAATATGCACGACGGTATTCTCTCAATTCTCTCAACTCATCTCTGGACTATGTTTACCCGCTTCCTGACCCAGATCATACTCTGGACCACTGACTGAAGACCTTTCTAAGCGTATTTGATAAGCATGTTCCATTTATGGAAGTTCGTGTTAAACATCATACTAGTCACACAGGAGGTAGTTGAACTTATGAGAGACCGGGACAGGGCACATAAAAAAAAGAGATCTAACTATGTATCGTAGTCTGAGAAACAAAGTTCAATATGTTATTTGACAGGAAAAGAAAAACTATTTTAAGAACTTAATAATAGATAAAACCAACACTAAAGATATATGGAAAGCAATTAATACCTTGACAAACAAACACAAATCATCACAACCGTTACCATCAAATCAGGTTACATTTGACCAATTCAGAAGTTTCTTTCAGTCTGACATAAACCAACTGAAGGCCGCAATACCAGATGTGCCTCATGACATATCTTTATTATCATCATTCTGTGAGAGCAAATGCTATGGAGACATTCCCACAAACATACCGCTAATG
Source organism: Cepaea nemoralis (assembly GCA_014155875.1). Classification (NCBI taxonomy): domain Eukaryota; kingdom Metazoa; phylum Mollusca; class Gastropoda; order Stylommatophora; family Helicidae; genus Cepaea; species Cepaea nemoralis. The sequence goes on along the minus strand of JACEFZ010013994.1, from coordinate 18,539 downwards.
ACGACCACTGAAGTATTTACTCATCTCAGTAGCCTAAAAAACAATAACTCATCAGGGCTAGTGTGAGGTTTTTTTGTGTGGGTTTATAGAGAATTACAGAAGTTCTAATGAGTGAAGTTCTATAAAGTATATCTCTCTATAAAAGATAAAGGTTAGTAACAGCAAGTGTTGTCTAGAGGTATTGATATTTATTCTCGCATAACCCTTGTAGAGAAACCATTCAGTATTTTGGCTCATCACGTACCCCCACTGTGAGAAATTAGACCTAAGTTCTACGCAAAATTATTTATAGATGATTTCTCTTCTAGGCCATATATAGAGATCTTCGCAGTTAGCCACAGTAACCAATGAAAGCAGTTCTCTCATCTTCTAGCTGACTGTGCTCTGATCGCCAACCTCATGTTGATCTCTTAATATTATTTCAAGTGACACAAGACACATCACCATGAGAAGATCTTGACAACAGTTGGACAAACATTCACAAAAGGAATGATCACACCAACAGATTAGACAAGTCATACATCATGGAATATACTTGACAACAACCACTATCTGTAGCCAACAACAACAGTAGAGTAACAGTCACCATGAAGATGCTTGTCAATAGTGTACAAGACAACCACAGAGGCATGTATCTCAAAGAAACTGTTTTCTTACTACTAATCATTTATTAATGTTTCTGGACCAGGTGAAGACTCAGGCATCATATAGTCAATCATCACACTTCAAATTCTTAGTTAATATGTAATATAATTGACATAATTATGAACCTAAATACAACACCCAAATCCCACAGAACATCAATCTAAACAAACCCTCCTCCTTCACATCTCTACATCATAGGTTATCCTACACCACAACACTTTTGGCTTTTATCATTTCCTCTACTGTTAATGAGGGAAAACCAAGATAAGCCATAACCTGGGGCGAGCATAGGGACATTCTGCTCCACTGGTCTGTTTAATCCTTTTAGCACCTATGATGGGTGTTGGACAGCTCAGGTTGCAGTTCTCCCCATGATGATTTTCCAAGTCCGACTAATTATCCCCTACGGTCACAGTTTGAAGAATGGTTACAGCCCTGTCTTTCACTGGTGAGTTGACTGTTCATGAAGTTGACACTTAGGACTATGTTCTACATTTCCAATAGAGGAAGATCTAAGAAAATAATATGTCCTAGCATTCTTCCTTCTCAGTCTATCTCTCCTACGAATTTCTGATGGAACTGAATCACCACACCGACTTATCGCCAATCCATTTTGGGAATTAGCTCTATAAATGAACTTCTGCTCCTTCAGCTTTCAGCCATCATTTTTAATAAGCTGTGATATGGTCAGCTCCAAATGCACTTTTAATGTCATCTCTTAGCCAGTAGTGACATGCTGAAAACCAGGTGATCTCTCCTCTTAAGGTTTCTTCTTGAATTTATCTTGAAGATATAGCCTTGAGCTTTTACAAAATTGGAGAGTATCCCTGTCTTAGGCTTTTAGTAAAAGACTTTTCTTCAGTGCCATCTGTATAGGCCAGAATTAGTGGATTCAGGCTGAACATTTGCAACCTGTTGTTCATTTTGGTCTTTGTGGAGTCTGACTTTTCAGCTGGAGTTGAAGTCAGAGCTCAGGACTTCCTTAGAGTTATCCTGTTATTGAAGGGGCCTCCCCATCTTCCTCATTCTCTGTTAATAAATAAAGGCACAATATGTGTTTTACATCTGTTTAAACATTGTCATAGTTATGCAGTACTATTACAGATTCAGAGAGGGATGGGAGGGGAGGGGGAGTGTGATATTCGAACACCCACCTCTCACTGATAATGAAGTGAAATTTTTATTTGGTGGTTTGGGGTGATATCCTTTCTCCAGGTTCATCCCCAAACTGTGAAGTCACAGGCACATACTCCCATTCAGAGGCAGCTTCACACAATTATCTTGTAAATTCTCACAATGAGTAGATCACAGGGACCGGTGTACCATGAGAAACAGACAGTGTGATAACCTTAAGAAGTAGGCATTATATGGCAGAAATCGTGCATTAGCATTTCAAAGCAAGACATGAGGCAAACAGCATAAAATGAACACCTTCATGAGGCACCTCTGCTGAACCAATCACCATAAGGCAGACATGAGATAGACAGAAGACAGGCATCTTTCATGACTGCACTTGGCAATATCATTAAACTAATGGCAATGGACCAATTAGCAATTCATAAAGTGATACTTTGGTACAAGAATGTCCTATCTCCTCCACACTCACACCACAATGCCAAACTTCCTCCTCCCAAGCTAGACCAGGTTCACAAGCACCATCAAATCATCACCATCATGTTCTTGTGCTCTTTTCCCATTAAACAATAGTAATATCTACTGCATCAGGTACCAAGCGATTGCACAAGCAATGCTTTCACGTGTGGAATACACATAATGAAAGAAAACATGAATTTTCCCTGACAAATAGCATGAGCCTTCTCATGTATTCAGCTGGCTAGACACTGTAGGTTATGTCACCTATTGCTTCTTATTGGAAGGTGGTTCACATAAACTTACACCATTGTTGCAAAGAACCAGTGCATAACGTCAAAGATAAATTGCATCCTAGGCAAATCTTTATGAATGCTTTTGACAATTTCTCTTGATCGTAGTACAGTCACTAGACATTACATACACTTTGTAATTTCTAAAGTGCAATGCAGTCCTGCAAACATGGATATATTAAGCGTCTTTACTTTTACAAATATGAGAGGTTAATTATATAATTACCATCTCATTCACTCAAACATTCTCAGCCATTATAAGGGAGAAATTACATGCAGAATCATGCATTCTGAAACATAACCGCCAAAGGTAACTCTCAAGAGCCGTGTACAGTTTGGTTAAGAATGGTCATGATAGGCACTCAACTGAATGTTCAGAGCGCACTAAGGTTTTTGCAATATGCATTGAGCGTAGTTTACAGTCACAAGCATAGGCAAATCATCAGATCAGACAGACAATAGACATGGTAAAGATATTTCACTGTGGCAGACATGACAGGCCGGAGCGGCAGTTTTAGTGTCACTGTACAACGAAGTCCAGTCTTCTTTTCACATTTTCTCAAGAAAATACTCTGCCATTCGTCTCTCTCACACTTCATCAGGTTTACACATAACATATTAAATGATTTAGGTACCTGAAGTGCAGAAGACTACATCTTAGAGAATGCTTTTGGGCAAAGTTTTACCACTGCTTCCTGAACACGTCTATACTTGCTGGAATCAATGCTTCGACTGGCGGGCTAATTATGTATTAAGGAGCGTTACCAGCCCCAAGGGTCACCCAATTAAATGGAGTCCCCACCATTCATCTTCCTTCCCCCAAACTAGAATCTTCGATTCTATTTTTAGTTAGGGTAGCAAGACGGCTTACGATGGTTACTTATTTGAGTATTGAGAAATGTAAATGGATTGGGGATGTCAACGTCTGAAACAATTATGTTACAACTAGATGGAATCAGTAATCGGATCCTTCGATATGCTGCACCGGCGATCTGCGATTCACTAACTTTTATATACAATCAATGTCTCACCAATGGTCACTTCCCATAAGCCTTTAAAATCTCTAAAGTGCATCCTCATTTAAGAGCTGGTTAATTAGACGATTGTATCATGAGTAATTATAGGCCAGTTTCCATATTATCCTCTTTATCCAAACCAATAGAAAAGCACACCCACAAATCAACACTAGAGCACTTAGTTCGCCACAAACTAATAGCTGACAGTCAGTCAGGATTTCGGCCAAAATATTCCTGCCATACAGCCCTAACAAACATGATAGAAAACTGGCATCAAAATATTAACGACAATACTCTATGTGGAACGATGTTTATAGACTTTAAAAAAGCATTCGATATGATAGATCCTAATTAAAAAACTATCCTAATTTAAAAAAAAACTAGAAACAATGAAAGTAAGCTTTAATATAGTGACATTAATAAACTCATTCTTATTAGACAGAAAACAAGTAGTATCACACAATAAATCTCTATCCCAAGCTATTACCATTAATATTGGAGTACCTCAGGGGTCTATACTTGGCCCTTTGTTATTTGCCATTTATATAAATGATCTTCCCTTATATCTGTCATCGTCCTGCGACTTATTTGCAGACGACTGCACAGTATATACAAACGCTATTGATTGTAATGTGCTAGAATTATCCTTGCAACAGGAAATAAATAGTGTAGTTAAAGAGTAATGCAAACCGCATGCAAATTAACATTTCTAAAACAAAATCTATGTTAATAGGAACGAGGCAAAGACTTCACACTCTAAACTCGCAGAGAACTCTTCAGCTGCACATTGGTAGCACACCTATAGAAAGTGTAACCGAGCACAAGGCACTGGGTCTTATCATAGATCAAAATCTATCCTTTAGTTCCCATGTTCATGCTCTTGTTAAACAAATAGCCAAAAAAGTATACCAACTTGCCAAAATTAAAAACTTCCTCGACGAAAACACAAGAAGGATATTCTATACTTCCCACATACAAACACATATTGATTATTGCTCCACAATCTGGGATGGATGTTCCAAATCAATAACAAAACGCCTTTATTCGCTCCAGAAAAGGGCAGTGCGTCTAATCAATGGTGATAAGTTTACAGACAATTCTAACCTACATGAATGTCTTCAGTTACTGCCACTCCACAAAAGTCTACTTTTTAATAAGGCTAAACTAACTCACAAAATCCTATTTCAAAATGCCCCAAGCTACCTTTGGCCATTGTTTAAATATAATGCAAGACACAGCGAACGACTAAATACACTTCATGTCCCTAAACCTAGGATAGACTTATATAAAACAAGCTTAGCATACTCTGCCACTCAGTTGTGGAATAATCTTCCACAAGAAATCAAAGACACAACCAATCATTATACATACAGCCGCAACCTGTTTGAACACTACCTCAAAACAGACTACATGCCCCCTTTAAAAAAAAACAGCAACAAAGACAATAATGATGGTAAATTATCTCGAACGACAACTAGCCAGACAAAAAAAAAATAAAACATTCCCGTATGTGTGGCACGCTACGCCCGCCTTGGGTATTTCTGATGCCCATGTTAAACATTGCCTCAACGAGTCATGTATTATTGATTATTTTTTATGCGTTTTAATGCTTATTGTTCTTTTGTTGTCAAAGAATTGCTTCATTAGAGATGTTGAATGAAAGAATGTATGAGAGAAAATAGAGAAGAAGGACAGAATGTCAGACGGGCCTGCGTGCCCAATTCTTAACCTTTTGAAAATAAAGATTTTCGTTCGTTCATTCGTTTTTTCATTCATTTTTGGCTTCTGAAAAAACATAAATTAAAACATCGCAAAAGGCAACCCATTTTACAAACTGTAAACAGGTATATATGGCGTTTACTTGAGCGCGCAAGCGAGAGAGAGAGAGAGAGAGAGAGAGAGAGAGAGAGAGAGAGAGAGAGAGAGAGAGAGAGAGAGAGAGAGAGAGAGAGAGAGAGAGAGAGAGAGAGAGAGAGAGAGAGAGCACAAACAGACAGAAGTTAGCTACATTTGGTAGTAACTTCATCACAGGCACAATGAATCTATTTGGAGTGGGCGGGGTTGGGGTAAAGGAATTTTCCATTTGTCACGAAACCCGAAAGTAGCTTACAGACAGATCATTTCTGTATGTTTTCATTTGCTGTTTAGTTAAGATAATTTTAACGATCTTTATTTAGTTAGATATTAGCTAAGAACTGATTCTGTTTAATATGTTTAATATGGCTATGAACTATTTATGTTTGGAAATGAAATATGGACAATTTGACATACAATTTGTTTACATTTTACAGACATGTAATAAAACTTGAACTTGTATAAAAACCAACAAAGGTTGAATATTGAGGTGGCCCTAAAAAGGGCCTTTAGAAAAAGAAACAAAAGACCAAGTAAACAATATTCAGTTGATCAGTTCTAAGGTGCCTGATCTCTTCACATTTGGCTGCTCCTTCTCCTCCTCCCACGTCTACTTCGCCTCCTCCTCATGCTGCTCCTCCTCCCTCTCTACAGGTGCTCAGTCTACATGGGCATCTGTAGAGAGGGAAACCACGTGTTGCTGGCCTTGTTTTGTTTTAATTGTCACCCCCACCCCCCCATGACATTTTGGGGGGTTGTGTTCAGCGAGTCCCCGGGTTTCTAAGAATCATAGCCCTCCGGACAATCCCTCAAGTGCTCAGCCTCACCAAGGAAAAACAAGCCCATGTGCTGTAGACGTGTTGATGCTGTCTTTCAGCCCTGTACAAGTTTCTTTCAAGGCTCTCAGTTTCTATAGAGAGAGAGAGAGAGAGAGAGAGAGAGAGAGAGAGAGAGTCCTCCGGACAAACCCACAAGTGCTCAGTCTTACGCACAGACAGACAAAACACATAGCGAACTCTGGTGCATTCAGGAAGATTGCTGAAGTAATCTTATATATAAAAAAGAGAGAAGAAATCCCCAATCATGAAGCAGATAATCCATGTTGTTAGGGGGCTTCACTCGTAAAGAAGTCAGCATGGGATGTTTCCACCTAGCACCATGGCCCTTTCAGGGTTCCGCACAGCCTCAAGGACTCCTTTTCAGGAGCGAAGCTAGAGTAGCCACATGGACTTCTTCAGGAGGGCACCCGTGCTAACACCATGAACTACAGCTTCATCAATGAGGTATCCGTCTCTCCCTGAGTGGACACCTCTTGACCACTGATTGATTGACATCCTCCACCAGGCTAATAGTTATAGCGCGGACCTCACAGAGAACTGTCCCAGTAGAAGTCAGGTCCAGGAGCAAGCTCTTCCTGCGGACCTTCAAGAGGTGTATAAGGGCAACATGCGCCGTCCTCATGGTATCTTTCATAATATCAATCAATCAATCATGTGCCATGCCGGAAAGCGTGGGCGGTCATGATTCGCCATTTCACTCGATCACCAGAGTTGTGGATCAGCTCAGTGTTCCTGTCTCGTCCATGCCATGTGGCCAAGCCATCCAGGTATTTTCCTCTCGGTCTTCCTCTTGGTCTGTTCCCTTCGATCTTGCCAGCTGTCACTAAGTTCTCCAGTCCATTTCTTCTGATAACATGTCCAAAAAATTTTGACTGTCTACGTCTAATTTCTCTAATCAATCTACGATTTTCATTTGTCTCTTGTAGTACTTGGTCATTGGTTTTTCTATCTGTCCATGGTATTCTTTGCATTTTCCTCAGAAACCACATTTCTGCAGCCATCAGATGTTTTTCTGCTTGACTGCACATTGTCCAAGTTTCACATCCATACAAAAGAACAGGCTCTATGTATCCCCTCAACACTCTTTTTCTCGTTTCAATTGACATCATTTTATTGGTCAGAATGTTTTTCATCTTGCTAAAGGCTACTTTCGCAATGGCGATTCTTGTTCTAATCTCTTCAAGGCATCTGCCATCAGATGTTATGACTGTTCCGAGATAATTGAACCGATTCACTTGTTGAAGAATATTCCCATTTACTTGTATATTACATTGTGGTACTTCGTTCTTCCTAGTGACGACCATAACCTGTGTCTTCCTACAATTTAATTCCAACCCCAGCTGCTCACTGTGTACAACCACAGCGTCTACTAATTGTTGCAGATCCTGTGCATTGTCTGCAATCAATACTGTATCATCTGCATATCTAATGTTATTTATGTTTCGTCCTCCAATGCTGATTCCATTTAGGTCTTCTACATTTCTGAAAATATTTTCACTGTATAGGGAAAAAAGATGTGGAGAAATTACACATCCATGCCTAACACCTCTCTTAATAGGTTGGTATTGTCCTACTTCATTATCAATCCTTATGGCAGCTTGTTGTTTCCAATATATGTTTTTTATAAGTCTAATGTCTTTCCCATCAATTTGTAGATCTGCAAGCATATCCACAATATTGACATGTCTAACTCTATCAAAAGCCTTTGTGTAGTCAATAAAGCAAAGATGTATATCCTTGTTTACTTCTAAAGCACGTTCAATAACTGTTCGTAGCATATACACAGCATTTACTGTACCCTTTCCTTCTACAAAACCACATTGTTCTTCCCCTATTTCAGGTTGTATTTTCTTCCTCACTCTTTGCATGATAATTCGTAACAAAATCTTTGTGATGTGACTCATTATACTAATTGTTCTATGTTGATCACATTCTAAGGTTCCTGATTTCTTTGGGATTGCAATAAATACAGAATTACATAATTCAGAAGGTATATCTCCAGTATCATATAATGTGTTCAGCAGTCTAGTGACTAGCTCTAGACCAAATTCTTCTAAAGCTTTAATCATTTCTGTTGTGATGTTATCTGCACCGGGGGCCTTGCCAGCTTTCATATGCTTAAGAACATTTTGAACCTCCATCTTTAAAATTGCTGGTCCTTCATTATTAAATCTAATAGCATACTGTTCATCTCTGTTATCATTATACAGGTCTTTCACATAGTCTGTCCATACATGTAGAATCTGATCTTTTTCTATTATGATTTTGCCATCTTTAGTTTTTAGACAGCCTGTTGATGTAC
>JACEFZ010013994.1:0-5000 GCA_014155875.1 Cepaea nemoralis | reverse complement strand
TGATAAGCATGTTCCATTTAAGGAAGTTCGTGTTAAACATCACACTAAGCCCCCGTGGATCACACAGGAGGTAGTTGAACTTATGAGAGACCGGGACAGGGCACATAAGAAAGAGATCTAACTATGTATCGTAGTCTGAGAAACAAAGTTCAATATGTTATTTGACAGGAAAAGAAAAACTATTTTAAGAACTTAATAATAGATAAAACCAACACTAAAGATATATGGAAAGCAATTAATACCTTGACAAACAAACACAAATCATCACAACCGTTACCATCAAATCAGGTTACATTTGACCAATTCAGAAGTTTCTTTCAGTCTAACATAAACCAACTGAAGGCCGCAATACCAGATGTGCCTCATGACATATCTTTATTATCATCATTCTGTGAGAGCAAATGCTATGGAGACATTCCCACAAACATACCGCTAATGACGACCACTGAAGTATTTATTCATCTCAGTAGCCTAAAAAACAATAACTCATCAGGACTAGATGGAATCAGTAATCGGATCCTTCGATATGCTGCACCGGCAATCTGCGATTCACTAACTTTTATATACAATCAATGTCTCACCAATGGTCACTTCCCATAAGCCTTTAAAATCTCTAAAGTGCATCCTCATTTAAGAGCTGGTTAATTAGACGATTGTATCATGAGTAATTATAGGCCAGTTTCCATATTATCCTCTTTATCCAAACCAATAGAAAAGCACACCCACAAATCAACACTAGAGCACTTAGTTCGCCACAAACTAATAGCTGACAGTCAGTCAGGATTTCGGCCAAAATATTCCTGCCATACAGCCCTAACAAACATGATAGAAAACTGGCATCAAAATATTAACGACAATACTCTATGTGGAACGATGTTTATAGACTTTAAAAAAGCATTCGATATGATAGATCCTAATTAAAAAACTATCCTAATTTTAAAATAAAACTAGAAACAATGAAAGTAAGCTTTAATATAGTGACATTAATAAACTCATTCTTATTAGACAGAAAACAAGTAGTATCACACAATAAATCTCTATCCCAAGCTATTACCATTAATATTGGAGTACCTCAGGGGTCTATACTTGGCCCTTTGTTATTTGCCATTTATATAAATGATCTTCCCTTATATCTGTCATCGTCCTGCGACTTATTTGCAGACGACTGCATAGTATATACAAACGCTATTGATTGTAATGTGCTAGAATTATCCTTGCAACAGGAAATAAATAGTGTAGTTAAAGAGTAATGCAAACCGCATGCAAATTAACATTTCTAAAACAAAATCTATGTTAATAGGAACGAGGCAAAGACTTCACACTCTAAACTCGCAGAGAACTCTTCAGCTGCACATTGGTAGCACACCTATAGAAAGTGTAACCGAGCACAAGGCACTGGGTCTTATCATAGATCAAATCTATCCTTTAGTTCCCATGTTCATGCTCTTGTTAAACAAATAGCCAAAAAAGTATACCAACTTGCCAAAATTAAAAACTTCCTCGACGAAAACACAAGAAGGATATTCTATACTTCCCACATACAAACACATATTGATTATTGCTCCACAATCTGGGATGGATGTTCCAAATCAATAACAAAACGCCTTTATTCGCTCCAGAAAAGGGCAGTGCGTCTAATCAATGGTGATAAGTTTACAGACAATTCTAACCTACATGAATGTCTTCAGTTACTGCCACTCCACAAAAGTCTACTTTTTAATAAGGCTAAACTAACTCACAAAATCCTATTTCAAAATGCCCCAAGCTACCTTTGGCCATTGTTTAAATATAATGCAAGACACAGCGAACGACTAAATACACTTCATGTCCCTAAGCCTAGGATAGACTTATATAAAACAAGCTTAGCATACTCTGCCACTCAGTTGTGGAATAATCTTCCACAAGAAATCAAAGACACAACCAATCATTATACATACAGCCGCAAGCTGTTTGAACACTACCTCAAAACAGACTACATATCCCCCCTTTAAAAAAAAAACAGCAACAAAGACAATAATGATGGTAAATTATCTCGAACTAGCCAGAAAAAAACAATAAAACATTCCCATATGTGTGGCACGCTACGCCCGCCTTCGGGTATTTCTGATGCTCATGTTAAACATTGCCTGTCATGTATTATTGATTATTTTTCATGCGTTTTAATGCTTATTGTTCTTTTATTGTCAAATAATTGCTTCATAAGATATGTTGAATGAAAGAATGTATGAGAGAAAATATAGAAGAAGGACAGAATGTCAGACAGGCCTGCGTGCCCAATTCTTAACCTTTTGAAAATAAAGATTTTCGTTCGTTCATTCGTTCGTTCATTCATTTTTGGATTCTGAAAAATGATACACCTTGTATGTATCTATCTTTCATAAATTAAACATCGCAAAAGAGAACCGATTTTACAAACTGTAAACAGGTATATATGGCGTTTACTTGAGCGCGCACGCAAGAGAGTGAGAAAGAGAGAGAGAGAGAGAGAGAGAAGAGAGAGAGAGAGAGAGAGAGAGAGAGAGAGAGAGAGAGAGAGAGAGAGAGAGAGAGAGAACGAATGAACGAACGAACGAACAGACTTTATTTTCAAAGGGTAACAAATTGGGCACGCAGGCCTTTCTTACATTCGGCCCTTCCTATCACTCATCTTTCTTTCATCAACAGTGCATAGGAAAAAACATTGTCACATGAATTTTGTAAACATAAACAATGCATATTACTATGTTATGAGACACATCCACCACCCACCCACACATCCTTCATTCACTCCATCTCCCCCATCCAACCACACACATAATCCACACACAAATACATTCCCCCACCCATCCACCACATAACTACACCTACACATCTCCCCACCCACACACACATCCCATCCACCCACACCCCAAGCACACATACATTCCCCAACCCACACATTCCCACCCACACACATCCACCCACCTACACACATCCCCCACCCACTCACATATCCTCTACACGTCCCATTACCCAAAAACAATCACTCACACACATATCCTCCTCCACCCACACACCTCCAACCACGCAGCAAACACACAATCCTCGGACACACATCCCCCACGCACACACACACACACACATCTCCCCGTCAACTCACATATACCGCACCTACCTACACACAAATTGCGCACCCATCCACATAATCTCCCATCTCCCCCAGCCCACTCACAGATCCCGAGCCCACCCCTACAAACACCCCCACCATCTCCTAACCTACACACACTCACCCAACCACATATCCTCTACCCACCCACACATCCTCTACCCACCCACACATCCTCTACCCACCCATCCCCCAACCACACATCCCGTAACCACACACCCTTACTCATATACAATCACCCACCCACACATCCTCCACCCACCCATCCCCCACCCACACATCCCTTAACCACACACCCCTAACCATACACACACACATCCCCACCCACGCACAATCTCCCCACCCATCCCTCACACACATGCCCACCCACCAACACATCCCCCATTCACAAACACACACCTCCCATCCACGCACACACAACCCACACATACACATCCCCAATCCATACACTCATCCCCTCACACATCCCTAGACACACGTACTTATCCCTCAACCACTAACACCCACACATCCCTCACCCACGCATCGAAACATACATCTCCTATCTACCAACCCACACTCACACACCCCAACCACCCATCTAAACACACATCCTCCATCCTCACACACATCCTTCACCCACCCGCTCTGTGACAAGACCGCCGGGGCTTGGACTGGTTTGCCACGATAGATAATATCCCCAGCCTTTGCTCCAACCACCTCATATAGCACTTTACATCTACCAGGCCCCACACAAGCCGGGACAGCTGAACCTCCCCTTCCCCTAATAGGGTTTCCTACCCCAAGGGGGCTCGGACAAGACACCAGTCATACCACATGCACAAAGTCATAGCTAATAGAACCAAATTTAATTCATAACTAAGTCAACTGCAACACAGAGAAGGATGGCTGAAAGCCAGACTATAAGACAATATGTACAAGAGCAGATCTACAGATGAGTATTCTTCTTCATGGAGACTGACGATGGTTCGTGCGGTTGTCCAGTCGTGGTTACGACTCACCCAGGCTCCTCCAGTAGACCGGAACTCCAAGGTCTGATGCCTATCCAAAGTTCCCTCTTCCCACAGAGAATCAATCTCGAGCTGCCAAGCGTAGTACCACTGCCTGACCGACACTGCACCGGTGATCAAGGATCCTTCCTTGCTGTCGTACTATATCACCCGTCACACTCCTGATGAAGTCTGGGCCGACCCTAGAATACTAGCTGTCTCCCAACTGCAGAAAAGTACGTGTAGCACCGTACCCAACTGTACAAGAGCCTGGTCACTCTTCTGTCTCATAAGTGACCAACACACTGATATGTCACCTATAACATGAGCGTTTGCTCCACATAAACACACTGTCACTTATACAGTCTATCTGGTGAATACAACACTTCACCTCTTCCCATGTCCCTTGGAATAATAGATCTGCACAAGTTCACAGGTAACTACCCTGTTCAATGGGTATCAATCACATCCTAGCTTACACTGTCAATGTTCACCACCTATGAATGGGGTAGATCCCTACCCTAACAAGCAAGTCCCTCCAGTGTTCACACCTATAAGCCAATCAATGTCTTCGGTCACTGGACCAAGTTTCGGCTTCATAAAGGTAAACCATTGTAGGTACACACTACTCAAGCATGAAAATATACACGGTGTCCCATGACGACCCAGCCGGACCGGAAGCATACCAAACAGGCCATGGTGACTGGTAACAAAGATCACTTTGATCAACTTAGAAATTCACGACCTTGCAATCACCAAGGTTCTCACTGAGTTCGAATTCCACCAGTGCTCCACTGGCTAGAATCACCAGACGTTTCAGTGTTGGATCCTACCTGGATCTGATGACACTCGGCGGACTCTCTCCGGCGGTCCTAACATATAGCGTT